>CM070726.1:20933469-21083469 GCA_036346275.1 Otatea glauca
ACGCAAATTTGCCGAGAAGTTTTGACGAAGGGTCTGCCGCCAAGATCAAGCTTCTAACACAACCAAGAACTCTTCAAGGCAAGTGATGCTTGACCATTTTGATCCCAGCTTTTAAAATATATTTTGCTTGAAATTATGCATGCTAAGTTAATTAAAATGGATTTAAATTAATTTGGGTAATGTAGCTAATCAACCCATATAGTTATTGCCACATTGAAATTATCATTTGTATGCCCTGAAATCTTTGTCACCCTAAAATTAATCATATTTGTTGGATATAATATGATGCCAACACGGGAGGCTAGACCGTGATTAGATGCTTAGCCTTGCAACGGGTCTTGTGTGATCTTTCGAAAGAATGACTCAGTACTAACTAATGAAATATTGAATGTATTTTAAAAATGGTGTGGTGATGCCATGTGACAAGATTGAAGTACGGAAACTAGTGTGGTTCTGTGCCGATGTTAAGTTATTATTGGCATGTGTTGCACAATAATCAACTGGGTGGGAAAATTATTTAGACTGGGGCAAGTGGCAGGAGGCTTTGTGCTAGATGGGCCTATGTGGCAATGGGTTGATGAGTGTTGTGAGTCTGTGTGCCACTATTGAGTGATGAAATTCTTGCCATGGTCAGCTAAGGACTTCACCTTGCAAGTCTTTGAACTGAGTCATCCATACAACACATGTCCGATATGGGACAGACTGCTGCTTAGGGTTCGATATCTTTCCTCCAAACCTCGGTGACAAGACACAGGTGTATTTTGTGGGGAGTGTACCGAAGCTAGCTTGGTGCCCGATGAGGACATCACTTATGGATATAGCCACACCGCAAATCCATCACTCCACGCATCAATCGGTCCCGTTGCTGAATACATGGACCGACACTCGAGCTCGCGACGCCAACTCAATTACCTGTGAATTCGCCTCTGCTTCATACGAATATTTTAATGGATGGAATGCTATTTAATTCTTGTGATGATGTCCTTTGCCTCAGGAACTTGGGTGAGGAACCAACCAAGATGAAGGATAGAAGAGAAGTGCACGAGTTCGGTTCAGATTCGACTCGTGACAGGGCTGACTTGTTTCGCCGCCACGGCTACATCCGACTCGTTTTGGGCGTTCTTGTACTTCACTGAAAGCTTATCAAGTCTACTTTCCAAAGGATCTGGAATCACATCCAAACTCCATCTGAGTTGACAGGAATCGTTCAATCAAGCAGCGTCACTTTTTCAGTCCAAGTCAAAAGTGGGCCTTTGGCCTTGTAACAAGGAAAGCCCACTTAAGGCTGCACCCTAGGTTCCTAGACGCTCCACAATAAAAACAGCCAGCCTGCCATTAGATGGTGGGTTTTTTTAGATCAAAGATAGCAGCTTGCTACTTCTTGTAATCGCTGTTGGCTAAACCGCCTAATTACTTGTCATCGGAAACCCTCTTTTGTGATTCAATGAACCGTGGTTTCAATTATAATTTCAGTGCTTGTTCATCTTGTTCTGGCGTGTTCTTCGATTGCTTGCAGGACAAAGGCCTTCGTGGTCGTGTTGATCGTGGCACCAAACAGGATCAATAACAACTTTAAGTCGGTGTAACGATTGCTAAGGCGCATCGTCCGGGACGTGTAGTCGGATCGCCAACGCCTTCTTCCACCCAATCGAATCTATCCTCTCTCATCGAAAAGGTCGGGACCTATCCTCCTATCGCTGCCCATCCAACTGTTAGCCTCGTTCTATACTTCGCCTCGGTGAGGGGAATGATAGCGTGCAACACCAAGAGGTTCATTGGTTAAGGTAGAGGTTCCCGAAAGGCTTTGTTACAGTAATCACTGTGGTGGTGAGCGGTCAGATCTTGTGGGTAAAGTGTACAACCTCTATAGAGTGTCAAATCTATTCAATAGCCGTGTCCGCGGTATTGATATTGCTCGAATTACAATCAAGGGTTAGATCTTCAAAAATAAAATGTGGAAAGGGTGGCTGTGTGCCAGTGTCAAGAATAATCTAATTAAGGCTGTGTGCCAAGTTTGCAGAGAGAAACTGTTTAAAGAACTTAGTACTATTATTAACTGTTTCACCGCTTTTAATATAAGTAAGATATGGGTTTAAAAATGGTGTTTGATGCAAATGAACCAAGTAAGCCAATTCTTTGGATTAAGTCTTGCATATAGTAATAGTATCGCATTCAGGCATTACTTGTTGAGTACCTTGAGTACTCACCTCCTTGTCTATCAACCCAACATCGGTGGAGGACTCTATGCCAAAGATGGGAGGAGGAGTACATCAAGAGCCCGACAATTAAGGGGCAAGCCCCGCGCTTCTCGTGGTGTTGATGGGACTCCACGGTTGTTGCTTTCTCACGTTATGTTTTGTTACTCGATAATGTGTTCTCGCGTGGTCGATCTTATGTAAGGAGACCATAAGGTCGCATAATTCAGCTTACATAAATGTTTGCACTATTTAATATTGTATCGCTGCAATGTCCGTGATGTTCAACCTCAGAAGACTGTGTGCGGCGTGATCCCGACTAGCACATCACACAATGGTCGGATTCTCTAATCGGTCCCGATTGAGGTGGTATCGAGCAGTCGATCGAGGTTTTGACCCTAATTAGTTATCTGTGTCTGGAGGGTAAAATTATTTTCTAAAAATTTAACAACTTGAGCAAGAATATCAATGAAATCTTGTCTTATCTTTGCTCTCTTGTTTCATACCTATGCTGAATTCTTACTATTATTTTCTGTCTATTTTAAATTAAGGCCTGACCAGAGTTGTGTTGGCAGATGGTCAGGAGGATCCATACCTTTGGCGAGCGCGCCGGTGGTTTTGCCGCGGAGCTGTGGAGGATGCTTCAAGTTCTTGGAGGTTTTGACAGGCCCCTTTACCGTGGTCGCACTTGGGCTGTCAACGGTAGAGTCAGAGGAATGGCAATGATGATCATTGTCTACGCGAGGGAGCACGCGGGAGCGAGCTGGCCGTTCAACATCACGGTCCAAAGGGTTACCTTTGAGGCTGGGATTTAGGAGTCTGCGCATCTAGCCATGAGGAGGATTGGTCAGGCTTATGCTGGAGAGCTACGGCATACCGTGTTTCGTTTGCACCTGCAGGAGGGAGGAGCTCCAGGAGGACAGCTTCATCTGGAGGGTGATGCGGCGGTCGTGCACTTGGCGCGATTCGCAGCCGCCGAGAGTAATGGATCGGATCGCTCATGAAGCCAAACCGCCTACGCCACTTTGGAGGCGCTTGAGCACCTTCAGAGACTGTGTCTTTCGCTTTCAATGGATTAGAGAGTTGGAGGACGCACTCTACGCCGGACCGCCAGAGGTCGAGATGGAGCTCGACGAGGAGGACCCTGAGGAGTTGGTGCCCGAGCTGGAGGAGCCAGTTCCAAATTAGGAGGCCGAGCTTGAGGGGCAGGATTCCTCGGCACCCAGCAAGCTGGGGCTGTGACTGGGCCACCCCGATGCCGAGCACCTGGTGTATGCTTCGTGGGAGCCTCAGCCGGGTTGGCTCGATGAGTGATCGAGTCTAGTCTGGTGTAGTGTTGAGACTCAGGGTGTTTGAGTCGCGTCTTTTATTTCAGAATCAGCATTAGGTGTGAGTCGTTGTTGAGTCTTAATGCTTGTTTGTTGTTTGCTTTGTTTCGTAAGTGTCTAGTATGCGTTGCATTTCCCTTAGGCACTTGTGAGCAACCATACTACTTTACTAAATTATTAAAGTTGTTAAATAATTTAAGTTACACCTGTTTCCCCTTTATAAGTTCTTTTCTTGTCTGTGCTTTCTTCTTCTTTTCTTAACCTTGGAAGCTTTCAACAGATGGTGAGGACTCGTGGCAACGTTGGAGCTAGTGGAAGAGGTGCCAATCAAAGTGGAAACTGAATGAGGAACCAATTCCCCAACCGCCACAGGTTGATCTGCAGAATTTGGGAGCTTTCCTGGCTGCCCAAATCCAACTCATGAACTCAATGATGCAGACTATGCAGCAGATCTCCAACCAAGCTGTTGCGAATGTTCAACGAGGGGGTAACCAGGGACTACACCCTTATTCCAGATTGTCAGAATTCATGAGGACTCGTCCACCCACATTCTCAGGCAATGCCAATCATTGGAAGCAGATGACTGGTTGAGGACGATCGAAAGGAAACTACACATAACCCAGTGTGTAGGACAAGAGAGGGTACTCCATGCCTCTCATCAATTGGAAGGTACTGCTGCGGAATGGTAGGAAAACTTATGCAGCACACGAAGACCCACAAGGAATCACTTGGGAGGAATTCACCACACCTTCCGTCAGCATTTCCATGTACCGTAAGGTATTATGGATCTTAAGAAGGAAGAGTTCGGAGCATCTTAAGCAGGTGGCCAATCGCTGGGTCGACTACCCGAACAAATTCACCCAATTAGAATGCTACACACCGTAAGATGTAGCGACGACAAAGCCGCATAATCCCGCTTTATGAAGGGATTGAATGCGGGCCGCAAGTGGATCGATCACCACACGTTTCTGACTTCCAGGAGCAAATCAACAAGGCTCTTATCCTCGAAGATAAACGTCGGGAGTTGGATGACAATCGAAAGCGCAGAATGGCACAACAAGGAGGTCGTTAGGGCCAGCAGAGGTAGAGGACGGCACCCCAACAGTTTGTTCAATACCACCCAGAGGCAAGGATGTGGCACCACCGCAAGAAACCGTCCAAAGGCTAGAATGATCAAACTCCAGCCGTAATGCTGGTACAAACTAGAGGAAATTTCAGGCGACGGAAGGCGTTGCTATCACTGCAACCAACTGGGGCATTTTGCCAATAATTGCCCTAAGAAGGGAGGTGTGACCCCGTTCGCTTTAACCTAGGGAACACACCCACAAGGACTCCAACGCCGAATTTGAATCGTGGAGCAACGCCATCGCCACTCCGCCTCAATCAACCACACGAGGCCGAGTCAACCACATCACCGCGATGAGGTCCGTAATGCTACGACGCTGTAATCGGGTAAGTTCCTAGTAAACTCGCATCAGCCATCGCTTTATTTGATTCGGAGCTTCACATTCATTTGTTTCCCGAGATTTTGCTGTTCAAAATGATTTGGATATCGTGAATCTTAAATGTGTGCTTATAGTCCAATCCCCTTGATTAGAACTCCGATCCAAAGTAGGATGTTCTGGGGTAAGACTAATAATTAATGGAATAGAGTTCCTAGCGAACTTAATTATCCTAAATACCCAAACCCTGGATGTTATCCTGGGAATGGATTGGTTAACTAAGCTTGTGGCAGTGTTGGACTGGGACGAAGAGTCATAACAGTTGAGAGCCTGAATGGGAAGAGGATTGAATTTGAAGCAACAGCAGTGCGGGATGGACAGTTGGTGGTCAATAAAGATGAAGACCGCCACCAGAGGATGTACCCGTAGTCAATTAATATCCGATGTTTTTTGGAGGATTTACTCGATGTCGAATAGTGATATCGAAGTTCGTTATAGAACTTGTACCAGTGACAGCTCCCATTGCTAAGAGACTCCTACCGATGTCCACAGATAAGTTGGTAGAGATGAAGAAGTAGATTGAAGAGCTGTTGGAAAAAGGGTTTATAAGACCTAGTTCATCGTGAATGGGGAGCACCACCTGCTCACAAGAAGAAGGATGGAGTTTTAGGATGTGTATAGACTATCGTGCACTCAATGATGTGTCGATAAAGAATAAGTATCCGCTACCCGTGATTGATGACCTATTTGATCGCTTGAGAGGAGCAGAGTCTTCTCCAAGATTGATCTCCGATCGGGTATCATCGCTGAAGATCCAATCAGAGGATATATCGAAGACTGCATTTTCATCGAGATATGGGAACTATGAGTTCACAGTTATGTCCTTTTGATTGACGAATGCACTAGCATATTTCATGAACTTAATGAATAAGGTTTTTATGGAATACCTGGATAAGTTTGTTGTCGTGTTTATAGATGATATCCTTGTCTACTCCAAGACGAGGGAAGAGCATGCTGAACATTTAAGGATAGTCCTTGAAAAGTTAAGGGAACAACAGTTGTTCGCTAAATTTAGCAAATGCGACTTCTAGAAGGTAAGGTTGAATTTCTTGGGCATATAATGACTGCTAAAGGAGTTGTTGTATATCCAAGCAAAGTAGAAGCAGTATTGCATTGGGAGCCATCAAGTCGGTAACCCAAACCGAAGTTTCCTTGGAATGTATGGATATTACCGCTGTTTCATTGAAGGATTTCTACAATTGCAAGGCCCTTACCCAATTGTTAAAGAAGGAAAAGAAATTCTTGTGGACATCAGAATGTGAAAAGAGTTTCCAGGAGTTGAAGAAGAGGTTGATGTCAGCACCGGTATTGGTCTTACCTGATGTTCATCAAAGCTTTGACATTTATTGTGATGCATCGCGGCAAGGATTGGGATGCGTATTGATACAAAACAGAAAGGTAGTTGCATATGCATCGAGGCAATTGAGGCCACATGAGGAGAATTATCCGACCCATGATCTGGAATTGGCCGCCATAGTGCATGCACTGAAGTTGTGGCGTCACTATCTCATCGGAAATAGATGTGAAGCGTATACAGATCATAAGAGCCTTAAGTATATCTTCACGCAAGCTGACTTAAATATGAGGCAAAGGAGATGGCTAGAGTTGATTAAAGATTACAATGTTGGAATCCATTACCATCCTGGTAAAGCCAACATTATGGCTGATGCCTTGAGTCGGAAGAGCCACAGTGTAAATATACTGTTGGGAACAATTCAGGCCGAGTTGTACAAGGAATTCCAGAAATTAGGGTTGGAAGTAATACCAGAAGGATTTTTGGCAACCTTAGAGGTAAAACCTACCCTGGAGGACCAGATCAGAGAAAAACAAAAAGGTGACGATAAGATCAAAAGAATCAAGTCCAAGATGGATGAAGGCAAGGCCAAGGATTTCAAACTGGATGAGCAAGGCATTATGTGGTTTAAAGGACGCATGTGTGCGCTGAACAAAAAGGATATGAATCAGTTAATCTTGGAGGAAGCTCATAACTCCAAGTATTCAATCCATCCAAGAAGTGCTAAAATGTACCAAGACCTGAAGGAAAGATTTTGGTGGCCAATCATGAAGCGGGAAGTTGCAGAGTATGTCGCATTATGTGACATATGTCAAAGAGTTAAAGCTATGCATCAAAGGCCAGCAGTATTATTTGAACCCCTAAAGATACCCGAAAGGAAATGGGAAGAAATTGGTATGGATTTTATAACCGGTTTACCCAGAACTTAAGGGGGATATGACTCCATATGGGTCATAATAGATCGTTTAACTAAAGTTGCACATTTCATACCGGTAAAGACCACATACTCAGGAGACCGGTTAGCAGAACTTTATATGGCAAGGATTGTTTGTCTACACGGAGTACCGAAGAAAATAGTGTCCGACAGAGGTACTCAATTTACCTCAATGTTTTGGGGTAAACTGCATGAGGCAATGGGAACTCGTCTAAATTTCAGTACAGCATACCATCCACAGATAGATGGTCAAACTGAAAGAGTTAACCAGATATTGGAAGATATGCTGAGAGCTTGCACTTTAGCATATTCTACTTCTTGGGACAAGTGTTTGCCCTATGCTGAGTTCAGCTACAATAACAGTTATCAGGCAAGTTTACACATGTCTCCAATTGAAACTCTGTATGGCCGATCGTGTCGAACACCGTTGAATTGGAATGAGACCGGTGAACGACATGTTTTTGGTCTGGATATACTTCAGAAAGCGGAATAAAAGATCGCCATAATCAGGGAAAGACTGAAGATTGCTCAATCAAGGCAGAAGAGTTATGCCGACAATCGTCGCAGGGAATTGAGCTTTGAACATGAAGATTTTGTGTATCTTAGAGTTACACCACTCAAAGGAGTCCGAAGATTCCATGCAAAAGGAAAGCTCGTGACTCAAATATGTCGCACTATTCTGTGATCCTGAGTCACAGAGGTGAAGTTGCGTACCAATTGGAGTTGCCGCAGTCACTAGTAGGAGTACATGATGTATTCCATGTGTCACAATTAAAGAAATGCTTACAGGTGCTAGAAGAACAAACACCTTTGGAAGCAATCGAGCTACAAGAAGATCTAACTTATAAAGAGCATTCGGCGAAGATTTTGGACACAATGGGCAGAGAAACAAGGAACAAGTCAACGCGCTTTTGCAGAGTTCAATGGAGCAATCATTCGAAAAGTGAGGTGACGTGGGAATGAGAAGAAGATCTGAAGGAGTTTCCAGACATATTCCGTAGTCAGTCTTGAATCTCGGGGTCGAGATTCTATTAAGGGGGAGGTTTGTAACATCCTAAAAATTTCCATATTTTAAATTTTGGAGTTATTTTGATTTTTGAGAATTTATGGAAATTTATTGGAAATAATTTGGATTTATTCAAATATGGTCATTCTTAAAGTCAATTAAAATAATATAAAAGTTTATGCAAAGTTCTATTGGAAATATTTTATTTGAGTTTAGAATGCTTCAAAATATTTTCAAGAATTTTTCTGGATTTTTTCGGGTATTTTTGCTATTTATTTCGGCTTTGTTTATTTATCAGATTTATTTTAAATCGAAAATGTTTATAAAAATGCGAGTAATAGTACTGGCTGGCCCAAAGACTACGCTTAGCCTAGCCCAACACAAAACCCTAGCCGCCAAGACGCTCAACCATCGGACGAGATCCAACGGTTGATGTTGCGCCGCGTCGCCCGCGTGCGTGCGCCATCGGATCGTCTTTGCGTGGACATCCAGGATTGCGCCACGTCGATCGTCTTCACGAGATCACTGGAGGGACATGGGCATTGATTATCGTGAGTTTCGCCAGCGAGTTTCACGCACGTCGAGGCTCCTTTATGTGCGCTTGTTAGCGATTCTCGTAGAGGACTTCAAGCCACTCATTTTGACTCCTTTCACGCTCGCCGAGACGCTCCAGAGACCCCGTGCTAGCTCGCCGTAGTTGCTCCTACGCGCCGCCGTCATTTTTGCTTCGCCCCGCCGTCGTTCGAGCCTTTCCGCCGTGCTCCGACCACGTTTTGAGTTCACCGGCGAGCCGCTGATCCCGCCGTTCTTCTCGCCGGAGTCGCCTCTAGCGCCACCGAACGCTGCCTTCCTCGCCACGGCAGCCTTTTCTTTTTTGTACCGCCCGACTCGCCAAACCTCGCCGACCGCTCGACCGCACAGCCGCTCCGGTGAGTCCACGAGCCCCAAACTGCTAATTTGGCTTAAGTTGTAGCCGCGGATCCGACACGAGCGGTTTAGATTAGATTTGAGCCGTTGGATCGTTTTTGAACGCGTGACATAGTGCCACGTCGCTAGGGTGAACAGTAAACCGCTCGGGTACCATGGGCCATTGGATTGGATCTGTATGGTGATCGAGGGTTTGAGTTGTGTCGCGTGAATCCGCGCCGTTCAGATTTGATCGTGCGGCACGGATAACGCTGCGCCCTCACCAAATCGCGTGCTGATGCGTGTGCGTGTTGACCGAGGAACGACTGAATCTCGGTCGTTGATTTCAAACGAGCCGCCGGAGGATTTCAAACGAGCCGAGGCGTCACCGAGTCGGTGCGTGCGCTGACCGTTGGATTTGTGAGCGCCATCGGATGCGTGACGCGTGTCACGTGGAATTCGAAGCATTTCGGGTGACGCGGGAGATCTGACAGTTGATTTTCTTTGACGGTCATGATTGCGCCACGTGGGTGAGATCTGGCCGTCGACTGGGATTGCTCGAGATGCTGACACGTGTTTGTGCACGAATCTCGAGGCTAGTCGGGTGACATCAGCAGTGACGTCAGTGCTGACGTCAACTGGTGGGGGGCCAAGCGCACTATTCTGTGGACCGAGTCCACCGTGGACTAGAGCCGAACCATGGACTCGGTCCATGGACCGAGGCGACGTGGCAGCACCAGGAAGCGCCACATGTCAGCTGATGTAATGCTGACGCAATAAATCGAGTTTTCAATAGAAAAATAAATAAATTAATTCAAGATTTTCTATTTTCTAATTTATATTTTATTTAAAACTTTGAAAGGTTATAACTTTTGCATTTGAACTCTGATTGAGGTGATTCTAGTCTCTAAAAATTTGTAAAATTTTGCTCTTTTTAATGGTGCATTTTATTTGAATTTTTTAAGTTATATAGTCTACTATTTTGGTTATTTATTGCATATATAATTTTTACACGTAGACGCAAATTTGCCGGGAAGTTTCGAGGAAGAGTTCGTTGCTCAAGATCATGCTTCGGAACTCGACCAGCAACTCTTCGAAGGCAAGTGATGCTTTGACCATTTTGATCCCGGTTTTTAAAATATATTTTGCTTGAAATTATGCATGCTAAGTTAATTAAAAATGGATTTAAATTAATTTGGGTAATGTAGCTAATCAACCCATATTGTTATTGCCACCTTGAAATTATCATTTATATGCCCTAAAATTTTTGTCACCCTAAAATTAATCATATTTGTTGGATATAATATGATGCCAACACGGGAGGCTAGACCTTGATTAAATGCTTAGCCTTAACCTTTGGTCATGTATGATCTTTCAAAAGAATGCCTCAGTACTAACTAATGAAATATTGAATGTATTTTAAAAATGGTGTGGTGATGCCATGTGATGAGATCGAAGTACGAAAACTTGTGTGGTTCTGTACCGATGTTAAGTTATTATTGGCATGTGTTGCACAATAATCAACTGGGTGGGAAAATGATTTAGACTAGGGCAAGTGGCAGGAGGCTTTGTGCCAGGTGGGCCTGTGTGGCAATGGTTGATGAGTATTGTGAGTCTGTGTGCCACTGTTGAGTGATGAAAGTCTTGCCTTGGTCAGCTAAGGACTTCACCTTGCAATTCTTTGAACTGAGTCATCCGTACAACCACATGTATGATATGGGACAGACCTAGTTGATTAGGGTTCTGTTATCTTTCCTCTGAAACCTCGGGGTGACAGTTGTGTGGGGGAACGTACCTATGCTACGGCTTGGTGCCCATCCAACGGTGTTAGCCTGTTCTATACTTCGGCTCTGTGTGAGGGGAGTGATAGCGAAGGCAATACCGGAGAGGTTCATTGGTTAAGATATATAGAGGTTCCTGAAAGGCTTTGTTGCGGGCAATCACCTATGTGGTGAGCGGCTGTATCTTGTGGGTAAAGTGTACAACCTCTGCAGAGTGTCAAATCTATTCGAATAGCCGTGTCCGCGGTATTGGACGTTGCTCGGGGATTACAGTCAAGGGTTAGATCTTCAAAAATAAAATGTGGAAATGGTGGCTGTGTGCCAGTGTCAAGAATAATCTAATTAAGGCTGTGTGCCAAGTATGTGGAGAAAAACTGTTTAAAGAACTTAGTACTATTATTAACTGTTTCACCGCTTTTAATATAAGTAAGATACGGGTTTAAAAATGGTGTTTGATGCAAATGAACCAAGTAAGCCAATTCTTTGGATTAAGTCTTGCATATAGTAATAGTACTGCATTCTGTGCATTACTTGTTGATTACCTTGAGTACTCACCCCTCTTTGTCTATCAACCCAACATCGCGGAGATGCCAAAGATGGGAGGAGGAGTACATCAAGAGCCGAACAATTAGGGGCAAGCCAACAGCTTGTTCGTGGCAAGTTGATGGGACTCCACGAAGTTTATTGCTTTTCGCTGTTATCTTTTGTTACTCTGATAATGTAAGCCCTGTGTGGTTGATCTTATGTAAGCAGACCATAAGGTCGTACAATTCAGTTTATATAAAGGTTTGCACTATTTAATATTGTATCGCTGTAAATTCTGTGATGTTCAACCCTGTAAAGACTGTGTGTGCTAGTGTGATCCTGGACTGGCACAGAATACACAGAGGGTCCAGATTCTCATAATATGGTCCCGACACCGCCGTATCCCGTGAGACTCGGAATTCGTTTCCGCGCCCTACACGGAAGCCAAGGGTCCTATTTAATGTTTTGCCACCACCCCTGTGTCACTGTCGGGGATCAGTCATCCTGACACGTGTCCGGGCCCTCCCGGTGGCTTTAGGCCATCCCCCCGAGCTCAGAGGACTGTTCACGAGCTCGGGCAGGGGTCTCCCCGAGCTCGGGGGATGGTTCTGAAGCTCGGGCGGAGTTTTCTCGCGCTCGTGATGACTCCCGCAACCTCTCCGACCTCAGCGGCCTCGACCCAGCCTCCGGTGTAGTAATCTCTTTTTTATGTATATATGACCTTTCTCCCCTGCGTGGAAACTGGGGTCGCCTACTCCCGTCAAATCCCCTACTTAGGAACTAGGGTCAACGCTCCCAAAGAAATCTCGCCGGGCCTCTGCGTGGAACTAGGGTCAACTACCCCCGTCAACTCACAACGCAGGATCCCTCCCGACAGTCACGCCCATGGGTTCACCGGTCTCGAGGCACTCGAGTCTCGGCACTTAGGCCCCCCACTCGAGCTAGCATCACGGTACCGTGGTTCGCCTCCGGGTGTTGGATGCCCAGTTAGCCGATTCTCATCACGGTAAGCTGACCATCCCCCCGTCGCAGGGTACGAGCTCGGGACCATCGCTGGTAAGGGCTTCGAGCTAAGGGGCCCGGCCTAGTTTCTTCCTTACAATAAAATGTTCTGCTTTATCATCTTTCTTTTCCTCACAAAGTTTCTTCGCGTCTCGAGCGAAACGTGTCCAAAGGTCGTGATGCGAAGGACCGGCGCCAGGGGATCGAACCCGCAGTAAGCCGATTCTCATCACGGTAAGCCGACCTCCCTCCTGTGGCTAAGTCCATCCTAGCATCACACGCAAACACTCCCTCGACTCGACACGCAGAACCTCGCCCGAGTGCCCTCACTCGAGCCACGCAGAACGGCTCAGAACTCACCTCCGGTGACGGGCACGAGTAAGCCAATTCTCATCGCGGTAAGCCGACCATTCCCACCGTCGTAGGGGTACGAGCCCGGGACCGCCCTCGCCTCGGGGGCGCCCGGGTCCTCAGATCTTATGTCACCATGCTTCGGACCAATCTAGGTATGGGCCCATGATAAAAATTCTCCTTTATCACCAGATCGACCTTTCTCGGCCTCGAGGACGTGACATTAGGCACGCCCCAAGTTTCGTGTTCTTCCACAAGACCGCGCCGTCCTAAAGACCTCGGGCCCAAGGCACTATCTGTTTTTCTTTCGGCAGAAAGCTTTCTTTTTTCCTATCATAAAACGTCTCGAGCGACGCGACCTCGCGGCATGACCATAAGGGCAACGATAAGATCACACGGCGAGTTCCTCGACCTCGAGGCGTATTCTGCGTGTTCTTTTTTGCAGCGCCTAAGGTCGCGTTCTCTAGGTTCGCCTCGGGATGCCCCGGCCGCAGTAAGTCGATCGTTATCGGGGTAAGCCGACCATTCCCCGTGCTGCCAACCAGAGAAACATTCTCAGAGGGCGCCCTGAGCCTGATGTAGTCCCAGGCTCGGAGGTCGCAGTTTCCAAATTCACCACCGGGGACGTTCGTAGTCGCGATAAGCCGACTATACCCCCGTGTCCAAGTAGGCCGGGTTTGAATTTTTTAAATCGCCCTCTGAGGGAGCCCCAAGCTCAAGCATTCCTGAGCTCACCGGACTGGACCCGAGGCCCAGACCTGGTCCGAGCCTGAGCGATTCCAGGCTGGTTGGTCCAAGTCGTGCCCTTGCCTGAGTACTTCCAGGCTCAGTCGACCTTCGTCAAGCCTGACCTCGAGTGTTCCCGAGGTCATCCGGCTCGACCTGAAAGGTACAGGTAAGGTCTACCTCCCTTTCCATTAAAACTTGCGCCTCGGGAAACGAGATCTCGCAGCGTGACCACAAGGACTGCCACTAGGAGGTCGATGCTACTACTATAAGACGTTTCTCATCGCATCAGGGCTCCCTCCTGTCGTAGGTTCGGACCAGAGGTCACACAGAGAGGCTCCCCGACCTCGAGGCGCCTGTGCATTAGCTTTTCTTGTATATATTTTGCGCGTTTTTTGCAGCGCCTAAGGTCGCGTTCTCTAGGTTCGCCTCGGGATGCCCCGGCCGCAGTAAATCGATCGTTATCGGGGTAAGCCGGCCATTCCCCGTGCTGCCAAACAGAGAAACGTTCTCAGAGGGCGCCCCGAGCCTGATGCAGTCCCAGGCTCAGAGGTCGCAGTTTCCAAATTCACCACCGGGGACGTTCCCAGTCGCGATAAGCCGCCCGCCGCGATAAGCCGACTATACCCCCGTGGCCAAGTAGGCCGGCGTTGAATTTCTGAAACTGCCCTCTGAGGGAGCCCTGACCTCGAGCATTCCCGAGCTCGGCAGACTGGACCCGAGGCCTAAACCTGGCCCGAGCCTGAGCGATTCCAGGTCAGCCTTTCCAAGTCGTGCCCTAGCCTGAGCACTTCCAGGCTCGGCCGACCTTCGTCAAGCCTGACCTGGAGTGTTCCCGAGGTCATCCGGCCGACACGAAAGGTACGAGTAAGATCTACGCATTTCCATTAAAACATGCACCCTGCAATGAGATCTCGCGCGTGACCATAAGGACCGCCACAGGAGGTCGATGCTACTACTATAAGCCGATTCTCATCGCATCAGGGCTCCCTCCTGTCGTAGGTTTGGACCAGAGGTCACACAAAGCGGCTCCCCGACCTCGAGGCGCCTGTGCATTAGCTTTACTTGTATATATTTTGCGCGTTTTTTGCAGCGCCTAAGGTCGCGTTCTCTGGGTTCACCTCGGGATGCCCAGGCCACAGTAAGTCGATCGTTATCGGGGTAAGCTGGCCATTCCCCGTGCTGCCAACCAGAGAAACGTTTCTCAGAGGGCGCCCCGAGCCTGATGCAGTCCCAGGCTCATAGGTCGAAGTTTCCAAATTCACCACCGGGGATGTTCCCAGTCGCGATAAGTCGCCCGCCGCGATAAGCCGACTATACCCCTGTGGCCATGTAGGCCGGGTTTGAAGATCTGAAACTGCCCTCTGATGGAGCCCTAAGCTCGAGCAGTCCTGAGCTCGGCACACTGGACCCGAGGCCCAGACTTGGTCCGAGCCTGAGCGATTCCAGGTCGGCCTGTCCAAGTCATGTCCTAGCCCGAGCACTTCCAGGCTCGGCCGACCTTCGTCAACCCTGACCTCGTGTGTTCCCGAGGTCATTCGGCTCGACATGAAAGGTACAGGTAAGGTCTACCTCCCTTTCCATTAAAACTTGCGCCTCGGGCAACGAGATCTCGCGGCGTGACAATAAGGACTGCCTCCATGAGGTCGATGCTACTACTAGAAGCCGATTCTCATCGCATCAGGGCTCCCTCCTGTCGTAGGTTCAGACCAGAGGTCACATAAAGTGGCTCCCCGACCTCGAGGCGCCTGTGCATTAGCTTTTTCTTGCATATATTTTGAGTGCTTCTCGCAGCGCCCACGGTCGCGTTCTCTAGGTTCGTCTCGGGGATGCCCTGACCACAGTAAGTCGATCATTATCGGGATAGGCCGGCCATTCCTCCGTGCTGCCAACCAGAGAATGTTCTCAGTGGGCGCCCCCGAGCCCGACGCATTCCTAGGCTCGGAGGTCGTAATTTCCAGATTCACCACCGTGGGCGTTTCCAGTCGCGATAAGCCGACTGTACCCCCATCGCCACGTAGGCTTGGTTCAAATTTCTGAAACCGCTAGAACCGCCCTCTGAGGGAGCCCCCGAGCTTGGGCATTCCCGAGCTCAGCGGACTGGACCCGTGGCCCAAACCTGGCCTAAGCCCGGGCTATCCCAGGCCGACCAATCCGAGTCGCACCCGAGCCTGAGCATTTTCGGGCTCAGCCGACCTTGGTTAGCCTGACCTCGAGTATCTCCGAGCTCGATCAAACTAACCCGAATAGTTTGGGTCGAAGGCAATGGCTCACCTGACAGGCCCCTCCGGCTATATCTGCTCCATGTGTCCAAGTCTGACGTCGCTCGGACTCTTCTACGAAGCGGGCTAAGAAAGCCTACGAAGGCGGTGAGGGGCAAAAAACAAGCTAAGTCATCTAAAAGCGCAATCTTAGCCGCGAATGCCTTCGTGTCCGCCCTGACCGCCCGCGCCTCGGCTCCCAGAGTCTCGTTTCACCTCGGCCACCCTCTTCTCGGCCGCCCCTCTCCTCGAGCGGCCGCCTCGGCCCCGATCGCCCTGGCCTTGAGCTCGGCCACCTCTGCCTCAGCTCAGTGGAGGCCTTCCCGGCAGTAGAGAGTTCTTCGAGCCACGCCTGAAGGCCTGCCGCCTCCTCACGCGTGGCCTCTGCGTCTACAAGCGCGGTCGGCAGGTCCGCCAGTCGCACTTGGAGCCCCTCCGCCTCCTTTTGCGCGATCGCGAAGTCCTCGAGCACGGACGACGCGATCCCGTAGCTTTCCTCGCAGGCCATGAACGAGACCTCGAGGCACTCCCGAAGCTCCTGCGCCTCTTGCCGCGCGGCCACCGCCTTCGAGCGAGCATCTGAGAGCTCGAGCTCAAGACGCTGGCACGTTTCCAACGCGCTCGCGTGGTTCTCGTCAAGGACTCTCTACGCCTTCTGCCGAACGCGTTCGAGGGCCTCCTCCGTCTTCTTTCGCTCCTCCTCGACGGCTTTCAAGAGTGTTGCGGCATGGATGTCCTCTCAAGGTTCAGCTCCCGCCGACCTCCGAGCCCCGCGCCTCGACGGCCACGATAGCCCGCGTGAGCTAGAGAGCTTGGGCCTCCTTCAGGCGCTCGACTTCCTCTCGTCGGCGCGCTGCGTCGGCCTCAAGCTCGACGGGTCCCTCTGGTTGGCTTTGATCGCATCCCAGAGGGCCCGAAGGCTAAGCACGTGCCCGCGCACGACCCCGAACCCTCGGGAGATCAGTCGCAACCCCTGCAGGAACGAAGGAATTGTCACCACAAACCCAAGAAAAAAAAGGGGGGATCGAAAAAATGGGAAGACAAGAACGCCTACCGCCACCAGCCGATCGTCCAACACCTGCAGGTCGATGGCGCCATCAGGACCTCGGGGCAGAACCATGAAAGCCTCGTCCCCGGCGGTCTCCGTCGCCACAGCAGCACCGGCGCTCTCCGACGCCTCAGCCTGATCCCCTTCGGCCGGCGGCGTCCGGTCCACGATGGCAGCTTGCCCGGCCTCGACCTCGCCCGCTGTAGCGGAACCACCAAGGCTGGCCTCCAGCTCGGGGGCTCCTTGGTTGCCCTCAGCCTGCATAGGCTCGACTTCGCTCGCCGTAGTGGAACCACCAAGGCTGGCCTCCAGCTCGGGGGCTCCTTGGTGGCCCTCGGCCTGCGTAGGCTCGACCTCACTCACCGCGGTGGGGCCCCCAAGGCTTGCGTCTAGCTCGGGGGCTCCCCGGTCGTCCTCGGCCGCACCTCCCTCGGCAGCGTCGTCTTCCCCGAGGGCCGTGGCGAGTGAAGCTCGCCGCGACCGCTGCATGAGGCGAAAGCCGTCCTCGTCCTCATCCTCCTCCTCCTCGGCCTGGGCCGCAAGCAAGGTCAGTGCCCCTCGGACGCTCGAGCACCACGTTAGGACAGAGTGACGGAGAGTAAAAGAAGACCGTACCTGGCGCAGCGTCTCCACGACGGCGACAGGAAGGCTCCTTCGTCGGGTGCTTAGCGCCGGGGACCGTTGCACCGGCTACGGATCCGGGGCCCGAGCGGCAGCTGCCGCTTCCTGTTGCTGGCAGAAAGTTAAAAATCAGTAAAGGGGCCAAAGGCAAACATCAGGGAGGCGAGCCTGGGCTTGAGTGCTCCCGAGACCGAGGCGTTCGACTTACCACGGCCCAATTAGCCCACTCGACGTGGGGCTTCTTAGCGACCTACTTCGGGGCATCGGGGGCCCGCCTCTTGCTCCCCTTCTAGCCCTTGCTCAGCACGGGGAGCGACGACATCCGCTTGGTCGTCTCCCAGAGCTCCTTGGTCCCCTGCACGAGCCCATCACAATCAGCACCCGAGCCCGAGCTCTCAGGGCCATAAACAAGGCGAGATGCGTTACCTCGCTGTTCCGCCTCAAGATATTCCTGGGGACGTCGTCGTCGAGGTCGTAAGCGGTGGCGACCTTCCCAAAGATCTCCTGCATCCTCGCAGTAATCCAGGATGCCTTCGGTGCTGCGGGATGTCGAAAGAAGACAACTGAGAACAAGTAAACTCGACCGGACCAGAAGGAGCTTGGGGTCAAACTAGGCTTACCTTCATGGCCTTCCCGGGTGGCATCTTGCTCCTGATGATCTCAAGAAGGTGTAACTCTTTCAAGAGGGAACACTGCTCAAGAGGTAGTCGTAAACGATCGCCGCCCTTTAGTTCGCGCGAAGCGCAGATGTGGATGAAGGTAGAAGCGCTTCGTCGGCTATCAATCTTCAAGCCGGGTCTCCGCTGCCGCCGATCGCAAATGCGGGTACGCGAGGCCGCCCGCCTTTCTTCAAATAAACCATTTCTCAGACCATGGCCCGAGCGAGTCCCGGGTCGGGATCCGAGAAAGGTGCAGGAAGTCCCGCCGCAAATGGAAATAAAGACACCCGACGACGGGTCTCGCGGTGCGGGACATGGAGTAGAAATGGAAAACAAAGAGGGAGGGAAGGATGCCCAGAACCCTCGCAGTTGCGCCAAGATAGAGAGATGAAGGAAAGAGTTTGGTACCGGGCCACGAGCTCGATCTCTCATCGCGCAAGGACCGCAACCAAGAAGTCGCTCTCCGGGTCCGCAGTTCAAGAGCATGTATCGCCGTGCTCATGACTCGCTGTCCCGGCCGTGCCACGCTCTCCTCTGGAGCCACCAGTGAATCGGTCCTGCAGCCCTGTGGTCTACAAATCCTTCATCCGGTCCACGGTGAGAGTGTTTCTTCCCAAACTTCGCCATGGAGCCGGAGAGGAGGACGGGATCGAAGGCGAAAAGAAGATGCGTCGGCGTAAGGGGCAGAGAAGAAAGGGCAGAGAATGCAAGCACTGAGGAAGAAAGGTCTCAATGGGTGGCGTCTCCCGGTTTTAAAGGCGCCTCGACTGCCGACATTACTGTCGCCTTAGAAATTGTGCCTGCAGCCAGCGGGCAGCAACCATCCCCCTTCAAAACCCTCATGCGGACACGAATTTTTTACGTCCGCCAACCATCCCCCCGACTTCCCTGCTCACGAGGCCCGAGCACTTCCGGGCCCCCTTCGTCCCCTTGTGGCTGAGAAGCCCGAGCGTCCCAAACGACATCAAGTCAATTTGAAGAGAAGGCATTAAAGCTCGAGTGTTTCCGAGAGTAACCATATCGAAAGCATCCGCGGGGTCTCCCCCAGGCCCAGAAAGGAGCTCGAGGGTTCCCGAGCTCAACCAAGGGGGACGATCCCTCCTCGAAGACTTCAGACTCAAGAACGCCTAGGGCCTCAGACCGTCTCTTGAGCCTCGGGGGCTGGTTGTCGGGGATCGGTCATCCTGACATTTGTCCGGGCCCCCCGGGGGCTTTAGGCCGTCCCCCCGAGCTCGGAGGACTGTTCACGAGCTCGGTGGGTCTCCCAAGCTCGGGATGGTTCCCGAGCTCAAGTGAGTTTTCGAGCTCGTGATGACTCCGTGACCTCTCCGACCTCGGTGGCCTCGATCCGCCTCTCGTGTAGTAATCTTTTATATATATATACGACCTTTCTCCTGGCGTGGGAACTAGGGTCGCTCGCTTCACAAATCCCTACGTGGGAACTAGTGTCAACTGCTCCTAGCAACTCCTGTCAGTTCCCCTACATGGGAACAGCCACCTGACATCAGCCTCGAGATCAGCGCCGAGGGCCTATAAAAGTGCCAGATTGCCCTTGTCAGGGGAGAGGAAAAAAACGACAGAACAACACAGCACAAACCCAAGGGGGATGCGCAGACATATCTGCAGACGCACTTGTACATCGTACCATCCGTCGAGCTCCCCTCGGTCGCCACTTTTGGACGACCCCGAGGTCGAGTTCCCCCTTTGTTCTCCCCCGAGGAGCTTTTAGTCACCTTTCGCCTACGGGCAAGACTGGAGTAGAGTTATTACCCGATCTAGGGGGCTCAAACCAGTATAATCGTTGTGTCTCCCATCCGATTGTTCTTCTCCCTCGAGCTGTGCACCTACCGACGCTCCCTCCTTCCCGAACGAGCACGACTTGGGGCCTCAACCCATTTACACGATCCTTCCCCCTTCTTTGCGGTCGACGGTCCTGATCATCGACAGTCGCGCACGTCGAGACGCATCCGTAGCCCTAGCACGCACATCTCGAGCCACTGTCGTTCACCCACAAAAGCTCGCCATAGTTGTGCTTGGAGCCACTGTGAGTAATTGCCTCATTCCGCCGCCGTTAGTCTTTGTCCGCCGCCTCCAAGGTCACCGGAGTGTCGCCCTCACCCAGCCGCGTCAAACGAGGAAGAAGCGTCATCGGAGTCACCCCAGAGCGTCGTCGCCGTGGTCATCATCCCCAAGTCCGGTGAAGACTTCGCCACCATGCCGCCATCAGCGTCGCAAGCTTTGTTGACCGTTGGATCTTCATCCAGCTGTAAGGATCGTGCCTCGTCGCCTTACAGCCTGTGTGCACTAGCATGATCTTGGACTAGTACAGAATACACAGACGGTCTGGATTTGCATATTCGGGTCCCGACAGTTTCATTATGTGACTTTTTTCATCCGCATGAAGTCTACAGTGCCAATTGTGACTAGTTATGAGGAATATTTAACGCATACAGAAATGAGCTAGGGCGCATATGATGTCCATCAGGGTGATTTGTACTCAGTTTCATTATGTGACTTTTTCCGTACGCACAGAGCCGGTAGTGGCATTTGGGAACCGTCGTGAGGAATGTTTAACACCGACTCGGATGGTTTTGAAACGCATGCCAAAATGAGCTAGCGCGCATATGAAGTCCATTTGGGGTATTTGGCACTTAGTTCCATTTTGTCACTTTTTTTTGTACGCATAGTCTACTGTGCCAATTGAGACCCGTCGTAAGAAATATTTAACATCGACTCGGATGGATTCAAAATGCATGCCGAAATGAGCTTGGTGAATTTGAATCCCATTCGGGGTGTTTGGCACTCGCCATTATGTGCCTTTTTGTATGCATGGAGTCTAAGTGTAAATTGTGACCGCAGAGGAATATTTGACCCCGACTCAGACGTATTCAAAACGCATTCCGAAATGTGCTAGGGCGCATATGAAATCCATTCGGGGTATTTGGCACTCAATGTTATTATGTGACTTTATTTCGTATGTATAGTCTACTCTGCTAATTGGGAACCGTAGTAAAAAATATTTAAGTGCCAATTCGGACCGTCAGGGGAAATATTTAACATCACCTCAGACGTATTCGAAATGCAAGCTGAAATGAGCTAGGTGCATATGAATCCCATTTGGGGTGTTTGGCACTCAGTTTCATTATGTGACTTTATTTCGAACGCATTAAGTTTACAGTACCAATTGTGACCCATTGTAAGGAATATTTAACCCCAACTCAGATGAATTTAAAACACATGCAGAAATGAGCTAGGGCGCATATGAAATCCATTCTGGTTGTTTGGCACTCTGTTTCATTGTGTTACTTTTTTTTGTAAGCATAGTCTCATCGTACAATTGGGACCCGTCATGAGGAATTTTTAACACCGCCTAGGACAGATTCGAAATGCATGCCGAAATGAGCTAGGCGCATATCAATCCCATTCTGGGTGTTTGGCACTCAGTTTTGCTATGTTATTTTTTTCGTACACATGGAGTCTACAGTGCCAATTGTGACCATTGTGGGGAATATTTAACCCCGACTCAGATGGATTGAAAACGCATGCAGAAATGAGCTACCTCGCATGTGAAGTTAATTTGGGTTGTTTGGCACTCAGTTTCATTATGTGACTTTTTTCTTTTGCATAGAGCCTAAGTGGCTTTTGGGAACAGATGTAAGGTTGTGTCCCGATCTTTTGATGAAAGCGATAACTTTGATTTGGTGGAATTGACTTTGACGATTCGACTACAACGTATGACAATGATGCGCCTTAGCAATCGCTAAACCAGCTTCGTAGGGTTATTGATCTTGCCGTTGGCACGATCAACCTGAACGCGAGGTTCACTTCTTGCAAGCAACCGAAGAACAAGCTAGAACAATAGTAAAAGCAATCTGAAACTGTGAATATGAATGAAGGCAAAAACAGGGTTTGGTTTTATTGAAGATCTTCACAAGGTGGCTGTCCAACACAACTCGAAGATGCAAAGTTTGCACTTGGCTAAACTAATCAAACAAAACCAAAGTGTGTAAGGCGGCGGCTATTGAATATATAAGAGGGAGGGACGTGAGAGAATCGTCCTAGGGTTGTGTGCAGCAAGGGGGGCGCACTCAACTTTGGCTTGGGCTCGCACACGTTTACAAGGCCGAAATAGCCAAAATAGTGTTATAGTGTATTGTTTTGATGATTCTGACTGATCCATGTTGAATTTGGAGCTACAACTAGACCCATTGGAAAGGTATCGTTGTAAGATTTCAATCAATTATAAGAACTCTCCAATCGGACACCGTATGCAAAAGTTATGCTTGTTTTACTTTAGGTTGGTATCCGGAGGCCGAATTGGATTCCTAAACGTGATAGATTTTATATCTCTCTTTTCCCTGGATGACGTGTTGGAGTTGGTACAAAGAGGTGTGATCGTATCCATAGTAGTGACGCCTTCATCATCCTCCCCTTCTTGAATTTGAGTCGCCCTCGACTCAAGCTCACCTTTATCTCGCCTTGATAATCATCTACATAGCTCAACACTTCTTTCCAAGATATAAAGGCATGATGAATGCTAGCACTCTTAGATGCTTCCTCACATCCTTGAAGGAAAACCATCCTCGGTTTTGAACAAGCTATAGAAGAAACAAGCAACAAAAAAGTGTATACAGCATAATCAGTAAATCCACTAGTAACAACGCTAACCTTATGATGCTCAGCAATTACATGTTTATCAAATGATTGTTCTAAGCTAATTCCCAATTAAGATAATGATGAGGACATCATTTCTATTGACACAATCACGCCTAGTCACTCATCTCATACACAACAATCTGAACCCAGACATAAGGACCAATTACTCGTGTTCGAGCACGTCGACTTAATTATCAGGTGAATAAGTTCCTAAGTTTTTATACAAGAGATTCCCAGAATAGAATGCTATTTAATCATTGTGATGATCTTATTGTCCTTAGGAACCAAGGAGAAGAACCTCAAAACGCCAAGCATGAAACTAGATCGTCATGAGCACCAGTTCCACTCGGATTCGGCCTTCCTGACAGCACCAAATTAAAATGGCCATAACTTTTGATCCAAAAGGGTTATCAGGGTACATGAGTACTTGATTGAAAGATTTCGTTGCCCTCTTTCCAATGGATCCAGTCTCACCTTCAAATTTCATCTGAGCTGTCCGGAAACTGCAAAACAAATCACGTTACTTTTCCAGTCCTTGTCAAAGTGGGCCTTAGGCCTTGTAATCGAGTTGTTTTCGGTCTCCCTAGGGTTTGGATGACCTCCTCCTCCTCATATCTCATAAATAGCCAGCTGCACCCTCCACTAGGGTTTGGGTTTTATTTGATTAGTTTAGCCAAGTGCAAACTTTGTTTCTTCAAGTTGTGCTGGACAGCCACCTTGTCAAGATCCTCAATAGAACCCCACCTTGATTTTGCCTTCCATTCTTATTTGCAATTTTAGATTGCTTTTACTATTGTTCTTTTTTGGTCTTCGGTTGCTTGCAGGAATTGAACCTCGTGTTCAGGTTGATCGTGCCCACGGCAAGATCAATAACACTCCGGAGTTGGTTTAGCGATTGCTAAGGCGCATCGTCATCGTACGTTGTAGTCGGATCATCAAAGTCGGTTCCACCAAATCGATAGTTATCGCTCTCATCAAAAGATCGGGACACAATCTCACATCAAATAACCTTCAGGATCATATTTGCCACTAAAAATGGGTACAGTGAACTTACTTTTGGTACGTGTGCTATGTCCGTACCTCCCGTGGCGATGAAGCTGTGCTCGTATGTTCTTCATATCTCAGAGTGTGAACTATCTCTTCTCCTAGGATGCTGTTGGCCCAAGCACTATGACATTGCAAACCTGCCATTCTTAGTGAAGAAAAGAAACAAATCACAAGGATATGTAGGAGGTGCTGAAAAGTCGCTCAACTCTCACACCTTAACCAAAGCTCTTACAAGTTCTTACCGTATTGCAGGAGTTGTCGGCCGTTGGCGGTGTCAAAAGTTCTCCGAAGCTTGGATAAAGCGATTGCCAAAGCACCGAACAAAAGTACGAGGTAGAATATGTGGGCTAGGTAGGCTATATTTATTTCCTATGCAATCTGATAATTCAAGTTAATGTAATGATAAGTAATGATCCAAACTAGAATTCACAAATCCTAATTGCCGATCACAAGGATATAAGCGAATTTCAAGGCATCACACACGCAAACATAATGGTACTTATGCAATCAAGGAATGAGCTATAAAATATAAGTGAGGCACCAAAAGCTATATTGCACAAGTCATAGAGAGACACTAGCTTATTATTTCAAGAATGTAAAGAGGGCACAAGATTACTTAATAATTAATACAATTGTACAATATGAAAATAATGAACACAAATTAGGGTTTTGCTCAATATAGTGCTGCTGGCCACTATTCTGTTTTCTTTTCTTTTTTTCTTTTTCTTTTCTTGACCTTTTGGCTCTTTCTTTCTTTTTTTTCTTTCTTTTGGTGACTTTCGGCCAACACTAGTATGAGCAAAGATTTCGAATCCCTAACTCGATATCACAAGATAGTATGATATGATAATTCAAGATTATGCAATGTATCAAGTAGAGCAACCCCAAGCAATATCAAATAGCTAGTCTCAATTGGTATTAAAGTATTCGCAAAAGATGAATTGGTTCCCAAAGGTATGTGCTCTGATACCACCTGATGTAAGGTTGTGTCCCGATCTTTCGATAAGAGCAATAACTTGGATTTGGTGGAACTGACTTTGACGATCCGACTATAACGTACAACGACGATGCGCCTTAGCAATCGCTAAACCAACTCCGGAGGGTAATTGATCTTGACGTTGGCACGATCAACCTGAACACGAGGTTCAAATCCTGCAAGCAACCGAAGAACAAGCAAAAATAATAGTAAAAGCAATCTGAAATAGCGAATATATTAGAAGGCAAAAATTAGGTGGGGTTCTATTGAAGATCTTGACAAGGTGGCTGTCCAGCACAACTCGAAGACTCAAAGTTCGCACTTGGCTAAACTAATCAAACAAAACCCAAACCTAGATGAGGGTGCCGAAATGAGCATAGGCACATATGAAGTCCATTTGGGGTGTTTGGCACTCAGTTTCGTTATGTGACTTTGATTCATAAGAATAGTCTACTGTGCTGATTGGGAACCATCGTAAAAAATATTTAAGTGCCAATTGGGACCCGTCTGGAGAAATATTTTACACCACCTCTGATGGATTCAAAACGCACGCTGAAATTAGCTAAGCGCATATGAATCCTATTCGGGGTGTTTGGCACTCAGTTTCATTATATGACTTTTTTCTTATGCATTGAGTCTACAGTGCCAATTGTGACGCATTGTGAGGAATATTTAACCCCGACTCAGACAGATTCGAAACACATGTAGAAATTAGCTAGGGCACATATAAACTAAAATCGGGTTGTTTGGCACTCAGTTTCATTATGTGACTTTTTTCGTACGCATAGAGCCCAAAGTGGCATTTGGGAACCGTCGTGATGAATGTTTAACACCGACTCAGACGGATTTGAAACGCATGCCAAAATGAGCTAGGGCGCTTATGAAGTCCATTCGGGGTGTTTGGCAAGTTTCATTATGTGAATTTTTTTCGTACGCACAGTGTGCTATGCCAATGGGGACCCGTTGTGAGAAATATTTAACACCGACTCGGACGGATTCGAAACACAAGCCAAAAGGAGCTAGGCGCATATAAATCCCACTCGGGGTGTATGGCACTCAGTTTTATTATGTGATTTTTTTTCATACGCATGGAGTCTATAGTGCCAGTTGTGACCCGTTGTGAGGAATATTTCACGTCAACTCAGGCGGATTCCAAACGCATGCAGAATGAGCTAGGACGCGTATGATGTCCAATCAGGGTGTTTGGCACTCAGTTTCATTATGTGACTTTTTTCGTAAGCATAGTCTACTATGCCAATTGGGACCCGTCGTGAGAAATATTTAACACCACCTCGGACGGATTCAAAACGCATGCCGAAATGAGTTAAGCACATATCAATCCTATTCGGGGTGTTTGGCACTCAGTTTCATTGTGTGACTTTTTTCGTAGGCATGGAGTCTACAGTGCCAGTTATGACCTGTTGTGAGGAATATTTTACCCCAACTCAAACGGATCCGAAATGCATGCAGAAATGAGCTAGGCAACATATGAAGTCCATTCGGGTTGTTTGGCACTCAGTTTCATTATGTGACTTTTTTCGTACGCATAGGCTCACAATGGTATTTGGGAACCGTCGTTAGGAATATTTAACACCGACTCGGACAGATTTGAATTGTGTGCCCAAATGAGATAGGACACATATGAAGTCCATTCGGGGTGTTTGGCAGTCAGTTTCGTTATGTGGCTTTTTTCGTAAGCAAAGTCTACTGTGCTAATTTGGGCTCGTCGTGAAAAATATTTAACACCAACTCAAACGGATTCGAAATGAATGCTGAAATGAGCTAAGCGCATATGAATCCCATTCGGGGTGTTTGGCACTCAGTTTCATTATTTGACTTTTTTCGTACGTATGGAGTCTACAGTGCCAATTGAGACCCGTCATTAGGAATTTTTAACACCGACTCCGACAGAGTCAAAATGCATGCCAAAATGCATATGAGGTCCATTCGGGGTGTTTGGCACTCGTTTTCATTTTGTTGGTTTTTTTGTACGAATGGAGTCAATTGGTACCCGTCGTGAGGAATGATTAGCACCAACTTGGAAATATTCAAAACATATGCCAAAATGATCTAGGGCGCATATGAAGTGCATTTAGGGTGTTTGATACTCAGTTTCATTATGTGACTTTTTTTCGTATGCATGGAGCATACAGTGCAATTGGGATCCGTCATGTGGAAGATTTAACCCCGACTAGGACAGATTCAAAACGCATGCAGAAATGAGCTAGGACGCATACGAAGTCCATTCGGAGTGTTTGGAACTCATTCTCAATATATGACTTTTTTTTGTAGGAATGGAGGCAGTGGCAATTGGGAACCATCACGAGGAATGTTTAACACCGACTCGGATGTAGTCGAAATGCTTGCCAAAATGAGCTAGGGCGCATATCAAGTTCATTCGTGGTGTCTGGCACTCAGTTTAACTATGTGAATTTTTTTTGTACGCATGAAGTCTACAGTTCAAATTGTGAACTGTCGTGAGGAATGTTTAACACCCATTCAGACGAATTTGAAACGCTGGCTGAAATGAGCTAGTGCACATATGAAGTCCATTCAGAGTGTTTGGTAGTCATTTTCATTATATGACTTTTTTCGTACGAATGGAGCCTAAAATGGCAATTGGGAACCGTCGTGAGGAATATCTAACACCGACTCGGACGGAGTCGAAATGCAAGTCGAAATGAGCTGGGCATATATGAAGTGCATTTCGGGTGTTTGACACTCAGTTTCATTATTTGACATTTTTTCGTAAGCATGGAGCCCACAGTGCCAATTGGGTCCCGTCATGAGGAATATTTAACATCGACTCGGACAGATTTGAAACGCATACAGAAATGAGTTAGGATACATAATGTCCATTCCGAGTGTTTGCCACTCATTTTCATTATGTGACTTTTTTGTACAAATGGAGGCTAAAGTGGCAATTGGGAACCGTCATGAGGAATATTTAACCCCGACTCGGATGGAGTCGAAACACATGTCAAAATGAGCTAGTGCGTATATGAAGTGCATTCGGGGAGTTTGGCACTCAGTTTCATTATGTGATTTTTTTTCTTTAAGCCAGTCTACAGCGCCAATTGGTACCCATCGTGAGGAAAAATTCAAACTGACTCAGACGGATTCAAAACGAATGCCGAAATGAGCTAGGGCGCATATGTATCTGATGAGACCATGCTCGTCCTGGATATGATCAACGCTATATCAATTTGGCGACACTTCACGGCATCCTCTGTAACATCTACATCTACTAGGATGGCTTTCCTTCACAGGGGGAAGGAAGCGTCCAAGAGTGCAAGCTTTCAACATGCCTTTATATGCTGGAAAGAAATATTGAGCTTTGTGGAGGATGATCTGAACATGAGAATACTTTTTGTTGAGGTCAAGCTAAAAGCTGAGCATGAGTCGAGGACGACTCAAATTCAAGAAAGGGAGGATGATGAGGACATCACTAATACGGATATGACCACATTTGGTTGTGCCTACTCCAACACATCATCCACGGGCCAAGAAGAGAGAGAGATCAAATCCATCACGTTCTGGAATCCAATTCGGCCTCCTGTGACAGCACCAACTTAAAATGGCCATAACTTTTGATCCAGAAGGATGTTCGGGGCACATGAGTACTTGATTGAAAGCTTTCGTCGCCCTCTTTCCAATGGATCCAGTCTCACCTTCAAATTCCTTCTGAGCTGTCCGAAAACTGCAAAACAAGTCACGTCACTTTTCCAGTCCGAGTCAGAGTGGGCCTTGGGCCTTGTAATCGAATTGTATTTGGTTTCCTAGGGTTTTGAACGACCACCTCCTCTTGTTATCTCATAAATAACCAGTCGCAACCCCATCTAGGGTTTTGGGGTTTTGTTTGATTAGTTTAGCCAAGTGCAAACTTTGCGTCTTCGAGTTGTGCTGGACAGCCACCTTGTCAAGACCTTCAATAGAACCCCAACTTATTTTGTCCTTCAAATCTTATTCGCAATTTCAGATTGCTTTTACCATTGTTCTTACTTGTTCTTCGGTTGTTTGCAGGAATTGAACCTCGTGTTCAGGTTGATCGTGCCCACGGCAAGATCAATAACACTCCGGAGTTGGTTTAGCGATTGCTAAGGCGCATCGTCGTCGTACGTTGTAGTCGGATCGTCAAAGTCGGTTCCACAAATCGATAGTTATCGCCTCATCGAAAGATCGGACACAACTTCACATCGTGGTATCGAGCGCCAAGTTTCGGTGAGAGATTCTGCATCAGTAGATTAGTTTTTGTTTTCTGTCCTAAATTGAAAATTACCACACAAAAATTCAACCTTTAGATTCAATCTAGTATTTCAGTGAGTTTTCTTAGGTTTTGATCCATTAGAGTCCTTGTTTTAGTTGCTGATCGTTTTTTCCTTCGTGTAGCTTTTCTTTCAATCTGTCCAGTACTTTGTTTTGTTCATAACTTTCGCATACGAGCTCGGATTCTAGTGTTTTTGTACTTTCCTAAAACCTGGGAACGATCTCTACAAAAACCTAGTTGGGCATGAACTCTAATTCTGGAGCTAAATCTATTTAATCTGGATATCAAATTTGTTGAAGCAAGTGTACTTCCAATCCAGATCGGTTCGGTATTTTGATCATAATTCTCACGTCCGAACTCCGTTTGGGAAGTTTTTATACTTTCCTGAATGCTTGAAGAGTCCTCTACAAAAACGTTTTTGGGTGTCCTTTCTGATTCGGAATCCATCAAACCGAATTTGATTCGGATTCGGAATTGGTCCCGCGGGCTAAAATTGGGAGTATTCTGTGAAGTTCGGTTTTTAGTCATAACTTTCACACCCATGCTCCAAATTGCATGTTCTTGTATTCCATTGAAAGCTGAGGACATAAGCTTCAATTCTTTCCATAGTGAACCTTCTAAATTCGGTCGTTTTGAATCTGTAATCTAGGCGACAAATCTGTTGCCCTAGAAACTTTGAATTTGGGTGTTTTGCTTCATTTCGTGTTCTAGTTTTGTTCCTTTGAGTTGGTTGAGTCCAGTAACATCCATAATCCAAAAAACTCCAAAAATATCAGTATACATACCTTTGTTAACCAATTCATCCTTTGCGAATACTTTGATCCCAATTGAGACTAGCTATTTGATATTGCTTAGGGCTGCTCTACTTGATATATTGCATAATCTTGAATTATCGTATCACACTGTCTTGTGACATTGAGTTGGGGATTCCAAAACTTTGCTCATACTAGTGTTGGCCGAAAGTCACAAAAAAAAAGAAAAAAAACATAATAGTGGCCGACAGCACTACATTGAGTGAAACCCTAATTTGTGTTCATTATTTTTCAGATTGTGCAATTGTATTAATTAGTGAGCAATCTTGTGCCCTTTTTACATTCTTGAAGCAATAAGTTAGTGTCTGCTCTCACGACTTGTGCAATAGAGCTTTGTGCCTCACTTATATTTTATAGCTCATTTCTTGATTGCATAAGTTCCATCATCTTTGCGCGTGAGTTGCCTTGAAATTCGCTTAAATCTTTGAGATCGCAACTAGGACTTGTGATTTCTATTTTGGGTCCTTACTTGTCATTACAATAACTAGAATTATCAGATTGCATAGGAAATAAGTATAGCCTACCAAGCTCCACATATTTTACCTTGTACGCTTGTTCGGTCTCTTGCAATCGCTTTATCCAAGCTTCAAGAACTTTTGACACCGCCAACGGCCGACAACTCCGCCGCACAAGAAGAACTTGTAAGAGCTTTGGTTAAGGCTTGAGAGTTGAGCGATTTTCTCCACTTCCTAGTAGTTGATTGGGAATTACATAAACCTTTGTCTTTCCCTTTATGCTACTAACCATGTCGGTGACAAGAGTTCATCTGCATCATTCTCCACGCACGAAGGGCAATGTACAACTCACTAATGAGCAAATGTCGCTGCAAGAAGACCGCTTCCGTCCATCGAGACTGCTCAGGAGTTGCTAACACTACCCTTGCTACTATTTTGTCTAGACTTGATGATTTGCTTGCAGCCTGCTGTCCCCGAACTTCCGGTCCTCCGCCTCGTCTCCTAAGCAACAACAATGGTGTACTACGTGCACAACGGGTTCCCATTGCTGCCCCGACTTCCCAAAGATGGACGCGTTGCATCGGTCGCCCCACCACACATCGCCACGGGTTCATCCACTGATGATGAACAAGGTAAAATCAAGTTTGAGTTGCCTCCTTTTGGTGGAAAGTTCGATCCTAATGCATATATTACTTGGGAGATAGCGGTAGATAAAGAATTTGCAAACTATGACTTATCTGAAAACCAAAAGATTAGTGCCGCAGATTAAAGTGTTAACGCGGATGCGAGATATTGGTGGAAGCATATATCTAGACATGATAAAGACCCTAAAACTTGGAATGCAATGAAAAGACTTATGAGAAATGATTATGTTCCTGAATATGTTGCTAAATATTCGCTTACTAAACTTCAATGCTTAAAACAAGGTTCTAAAACTGTTATAGAATACTTTCATGATTTGCAAAATTGTTTGTTGCGTTGTGGTTTACAAGAATGTGAGGAAGCTACTGAGCTTAGGTTCATACGTGGACTTAATCATGAAATTCAGGATGTTCTTGTTGATAAAACATATAGTTGTCTTTCAGAATTGATTGAATGTGCTTTTAGAGTGAAAACATGCTTATTGAATCTTTGAAAGAGCCTTTAGCTTTATTTGAGGTGCCCATTGTTGCACCTTCTGTTGTAGCTAACATTTTGCGTAAAAGTGAGCACCATCGGAGAAAGATGAAGAAGAAAATGTGAAAAAAGAGGAGATATTTGCTGCTCCATACGTATGTGAAGAGTTCGAAATTGAAGTTGCACCTACAACCACGGAGAATGATTTAGAAGGTAATGTCAAAGGTATGGACTGTATACATGGTGAAAATCATTTTGAAGAGACAAAACTGTCCATGAATCGTGCTATCGTAGAGCAACTATTAATGGAACCCATTGCTGATTTTGTTGCTATTCCTAGTGATAAAGAAGAGTTGTGTTATAATGCTTCACTTATATCCACGCCACAAATAGTGAATGAACATGAAATATTTATATTTGAACAAAACACTTGCGCTGAACATAGACATGTTATTCAAATTGCTAGTGAAGAAGATGAGCTTAAATTGATGTCTTCTTTAGATACTTTAGGTTACATTGAATTTGATGTTCTGTGTGATCTGGATAGTTTCAAGGAGAAGATTTTTGTACATTCTGATTTGCCATGGTTATCATGAAATATTTTCTATGTTGTTGGCAAACATAATGATAAAGGAGAATACAAAGTGCATAGATTATACATTTGTTCAGATCTGAGACCTCCACATCCTATGCAACAATGTGATCAATTTAATAATTCTAATATCATATCAAGTACCCCTACTGTCGATTATAATCTATATCAAGTACCCCTACCATGCTCGTCCTGGATATGATCAACGCTATATCAATTTGGCGACACTTCACGGCATCCTCTGTATCATCTACATCTACTTGGATGGCTTTCCTTCTGTGGGGAGGAAGCGCCCAAGAGTGCAAGCTTTCAACATGCCTTTATATGCTGGAAAGAAATATTGAGCTTTGTGGAGGATGATCTGAACATGAGAATACTTTTGTTGAGGTCAAGCTAAAAAGTGAGCATGAGTCGAGGACGACTCAAATTCAAGAAAGGGAGGATGATGAGGACATCACTACTACGGATATGACCACATTTGGTTGTGCCTACTCCAACACATCATCCACGGGCCAAGAAGAGAGAGATCAAATCCATCACGTTCGGAATCCAATTCGGCCTCCCGAGACAGCACCAACTTAAAACGGCCATAACTTTTGATCCAGAAGGGTGTTTGGGGTACATGAGTACTTGATTGAAAGCTTTCGTCGCCCTCTTTCCAATGGATCCAGTCTCACCTTCAAATTCCTTCTGAGCTGTCCGAAAACTGAAAACAAGCCACGTCACTTTTCCAGTCCGAGTCAGAGTGGGCCTTGGGCCTTGTAATCGAATTGTATTTGGTTTCCTAGGGTTTTGAACGACCACCTCCTCTTGTTATCTCATAAATAACCAGCCGCAACCCCATCTAGGGTTTTGGGGTTTTGTTTGATTAGTTTAGCCAAGTGCAAACTTCGTGTCTTCAAGTTGTGCTGGACAGCCACCTTGTCAAGACCTTCAATAGAACCCCAACTTATTTTGTCCTTCAATTCTTATTCGCAATTTCAGATTGCTTTTACCATTGTTCTTGCTTGTTCTTCGGTTGCTTTGCAGGAATTGAACCTCGTGTTCAGGTTGATCGTGCCCACGGCAAGATCAATAACACTCCGGAGTTGGTTTAGCGATTGCTAAGGCGCATCGTCGTCGTACGTTGTAGTCGGATCGTCAAAGTCGGTTCCACAAATCGATAGTTATCGCTCTCATCGAAAGATCGGGACACAATCTCACATCAGTATCCCATATAGGGTGTTTGGCACTCATTTTCATTATGTCAATTTTTATCATACGCATAGTCTACAGTGAAAATTTGGACCCTTCATAAGGAATATTTAACACCGACTCAGACAGATTCGAAATGCATGCCAAAATGAGCTAGGGCGCGTATGAAGTCCATTCGTGGTGTTTGGAACTCAGTTTCGTTATTTCGCTTTTTTTGTACAAATGGAGTCAATTGGGACACGTCATGAGAAATATTTTGCACCTACCTGGAAATATTCAAAACACGTGCCGAAATCAGATAGGGCATATTTGAAGTCTATTCGGGTTGTTTGGCACTCAGTTTCATTATATGACTTTTTTCGTATACACAGAGTCTATATTGCCAATAGGGACCTGTCGTGAGTAATATTTTACAACGATTTGGACGGATTCAACATACATGCCGAAATGAGCTAGGGCACATATGATGTCAAATCGGGGTGTTTGGCAGTCAGGTCTTTGTCTGAATTATTTTGTACGCATGGTGTCTATAGTGCCAATTGGGACCCGTCGTGACGAATATTTAACACCGGCTCGGATGGATTTGAAACGCATGAAGAAATGAGCTAGGGCGCAAATGAATCTCATTCGTTGTGTTTGGCACTCAGTTTGATTTTTTGAATTTTTTTCGTATGCATAGGGTCTACAGTGCCAATTGAGACCCTTCGTGAGAAATATTTAGCACCGACTCAGACAGATTCGAAATGCATGCCGAAATGAGCTAGGGTGCATATGAACTCCATTTAGGGTTTTGGCACTCAGTTTATTGTTTGGTTGAGACAATTGGGACACTTCGTGAGGAATATTTAGCACCAGTCGGAATTATTCGAAACGCATTTCGAAATGAGATAAGACACATATGAAGTCCATACGGGGTGTTTGGCACTCCATTTTATATATGACTTTTTTTCGTACACATAGAGTCTACAGTGCCATTTGGATTCTGTCGTGAGGAATATTTTACATCGAGTCGAACGGATTCGAAATACATGCCGAAATGAGCTAGGGTGCATAGGAAGTCCATTCGGGGTGTTTGGCACTCAGTTTCTTTATGTGAATTATTTTTTATGCATGGTGTCTATAGTGCCAATTGGGTCCGTCGTGAGGAATATTTAACACCGGCTCGGATGGATTCGAAATGAATGAAGAAATGCGCTAGGGCGCAAATGAATCCCATTCGTGGTATTTGGCACTCAGTTTGATTATTTGAATTTTTTTCGTACGCAAAGAGTCTAGAGTGCCAATTGGGACCCTTCGGGTGGAATATTTAACACCAACTCAAACAGATTCAAAATGCATGCCGAAATTAGCTAGGGTGCATATGAAGTCCATTCGGGGTTTTGGCACTCAGTTTCATTATTTTGCTGAGACTATCGGGACACTTCGTGGGGATTATTTAGCACCACTCAAAATTATTCAAAACGCATTCCGAAATGAGATAAGGCACATATGAAGTCCATACGGGGTGTTTAGCACTCAGTTTCATTGTATAACTTTTTGTCGTACGCATAGAGTCTACAGTGCCAATTGTGAACCGTCGTGAGGAATGTATAACACCCGCTCGGACAGATTCGAAATAGTGGACGAAATGAACTAGGGTGAATATGAAGTCCGTTTGTTATGTTTGGCGCTCAGTTTAACTATTTGACTTTTTTCGTATGCATAGAGTCTACAGTGCCAATTTGGACGCGTCGTGCGTAATATTTAGCACTGACTCGGACGGATTCGAAATGCTCAATGAAATGAGCTAGGGTGCATATGAAGTCCATTAGGGGTGTTTGACACTCTGTTTCGATATGTGAATTTTTTTTGTACGTGTGGAGTATACAGTGCCAATTGGGATCCATCGTGAGGAATATTTAACCCCGACTCACATGTATTCGAAACAAATGCAGAAATGAGTTTGGACGCATATGAAGTCCTTTCGGGGTGTTTGGTACTCAATTTCATTATATGGGTTTTTTCGTATGAATAGAGTCAATTGGGTCCCGTCGTGAGGAATATTTACGACCTACTCAAAAATATTCGAAACGCATGCCGAAATGAGATAGGGTACATATGAAATTATACGGGGTGTTTGGCACTATGTTTCATTGTATGATTTTTTCTTACGCATGGAGTCTACAGTGCCAATTGGGACCCGTTGTGACGAATATTTTACACCATGACGGACGGATTGGGAATACATGCCGAAATGAGCTAGGGTAGATACGAAGTTCTTTCGGGGTGTTTGGCACTCAGTTTCATTATGTGAATTTTCTTCGTACGCATGGAGTCTACCGTACCAATCGGGACGAGTCGTGCAGAATATTTTACACTGAATCGGATGGATTCAAAATACTCGACGAAATGAGCTAAGGCGCATGCGAAGCCATTCGGGGTATTCGACAATGAGTTCCATTATGTGACTTTTTTTCGTACGCATAGAGTCTACTGTGCCAATTGGGACCCATCATATGGAATATTCGAAATCCATGTATAAATGAAAAAGGGCACATCTGAAGTCTATTCGGGGTGTTAGGCACTCACTTTCAATATGTGACTTTTTTCTTACGCAGATAGTCGACAATGCCAATTGCGACCCTTAGTGAGGAATTTTATCACTGACTTAGACAGATTTGAAACACATGCCGAAATGATCTTGGGCACATATGAAGTCAATTCGGGGTGTTTGGCACTGAGTTTCAATATGTGACTTTTTTCGTACGCACATGACTACAGTACCAATTGGGACCCGTAATGAGAAATATTTAACACCGACTTAGACGGATTCGAAATGCATGCCAATATGAGCTAGGACACATTTGAATCCCTTTCGGGGTATTTGGCACTCAGTTTTATAATTTGACTATTTTTCGTACGCATAGAGTTTACAAAATTGGGACCCATCGTGAGGAATATTTAACATATAGTTAGACAGATTCAAAACGGATGCCAAAATGAGCTAGGGCACATATAAAGTCCATTCGGACTGTTTGGCACTTAGTTTTATTATGTGGCTTTATTCGTACACATGGAGTTTATAGTGCCAATTGGGACCCGTTGTGATGAATATTTTACACCGAGTCGAACTGATTCGAAATAAATGCCGAAATGAGCTGGGCACACATGAAGTTCATTCTGTGTGTTTGGCACTCAATTTCATTATGTAATTTTTTTCGTACGCATGGAGTCTATTGTGCCAATTTGGACCCTCGTGAGGAATATTTAAAACCGACTCGGACGGATTCAAAACAATTGCCTAAATGAGCTAGGGTGCATATGAAGTCCATTAAGGTAGTTTGGCAATCAGTTTATGTTTGCACATGATTTTGGCAAGGCATGACAAAATTATCACGCTAAAGATTAGGGGGATTTTGGCTGATATCGTAGAAAGGGAAAAGGTTTAATTTTGGATTATGACCGATATTTATCCAAAGATTTATAACTGGCCGAGGGAAGGCCAACACGGATCACCAGCTATCGGAGACGGACATTGTCAGCCGATTGCTATAATAGATGGCCGTGGGCAAGCGATGACAATACAATCTATCAATCCAACATATCGCACTTACTCTTTTTTTTCTCGTCGACTAGGAGTAGCCTCTGTAACTTAGAATCTTTGTAATTCGATCCTGATCAATAAAGTTGCGTATCACCGATTGTTGATCTTCATCAATTACACCATTATGTTTGATTTTTCTCCGATTTTGTTGCGCGTCGCCTTCTTTGGGAAAGATTTACCTTTACCATCTGATTAGCCCTAGTCGGAGAATTAGAAGTAACGTTACTCTTTGATTTGATCGGCTTTTTAGTTGTTTGAATCTAAGTTGATTGTTTCTTGACAGATCGGCTTCGAGTGTATCATATATTGATCTTACCGATTGCAGGATCAAATCGGTTGGCACACCTCGAACCGTGAAACCAGGTGTTCGTCAGGTGTTTTGAGGCTAATTATCCTTCTCCACGTTTTTGGCACCAACCGTTTAATTATGTGACTTTTTTCATACGCATGTAGTCTATCGTGAAATTGGGACCCATCGTGATGAATATTTAACAGCGACTTGGACGGATTCGATACGCACATCGAAATGAGCTAGAACACAAATGAAATCCACTAGGGGGTTTGGCACTGGGTTTCATTATTTGACTTTTCTTCGTACGCATGGAGTAGATAGTGTCGTCAATTAGGACCCATCGTGAGGAATATTTAACACCGTAACGGACGGATTCAAAACGAAGGCCGAAATGAGCTAGGGCGCATATGAAGACCATTCGTGGTGTTTGACGCTCAGTTTCATTATGTGACTTTTTTTCGTATGCATTGAGTCTATCGTGACAATTGAGACCCGTCGTGAGGATTATTTAACCCCGACTCGGACGGATTCAAAACGCTTGTAGAAATGAGCTAGGGTGCATATGAAGTCCATTCGGGGTGTTTGGAACTCAGTTTCATTATGTGGCTTTTTTCTTACGAATAGAGTTAAGTGGGACCCATCGTGAGGAATATTTAACACCTACTCAGGAATATTCGGAATGAACGCCGAAATGAGATATGGCATGATACGGGCAGCATAGCACCATCATCATTTCCTACCCCTATCGGTACTAAAGAGCCTTTGAATCATTTCCAAGGACCAATTACCCGTGCTCGTGCCAAACAAATAAACCAACAAGTGAACTCGCTCCTTAGTAAGAATAATATTAGTTGTGAGAGTCAGCTGCTACCTAATGCAAGTAATTTAATTATTCTCAGGTATGAAGACAATGTGTGGAGGTGTGAACGCCTGAGGGAAGATCAAGAGGAGCATGGACAAGTCAACAAGCAAGGTGTGAATGCAAAATAATTCAGCTCGGCCTCAAATGACCAGTCTGAAGAAAAATGTGCATAGAGGATGCAAACGGAGTCCGATTGAGGTGTTCAACCATAGCCTAAAAAGCTAGTAGGCTAATCTTTCCAATGGATCCAACCACATCCTCAAATTCAATCTGAGTGCGGAGATATTGTCCAAAAAGTATGACGGTCATAAACTATTTCCTATGCATTGGGTGCTGCGTCACCATTATGTTTGGCCCTTGTGTTTTGTGCTGCAACCTGGGCTTGTCTAGTAGACCTTTTGTCTTCCTTCCCACCCCTCTTATATAGGAAGCACCTCCTTGTGTGAATAGATAAACCATTTTGATTCTGAAATCAAATATGCTATGCATGTTCTTGGTTTTTCTAGCCACAAGCAAAAACTTCCCTGAGGTTTGTGGATTCTTCCCAATGTATCCTTTGTGATTGCAGCAAGGATTGTAATCAGCTTGACTTGGTTGAGTGGACAACACGAGGTTGGGTGAACTCCGTGCTGCAGGTTGTTGCGCATGCAATGGTTGGCTGCACAAGATTCTTCAGGTATCGTGAGTATCTTAGATCCTACGCCGTGAAGGTCGGGTGCACCCTCGTATCATTTGGTATTAGAGCTCCGGTTGCCACAGTGAGAGATAGTTACCATTTAGTATCCACGCAAGCTCAATTTTTTTGTCGATTATAGATTAGTGGTGATCTGATTTCAACAGTTATAGGATAGGGTTGGTTGAGATGCCAAACTTTTGTTTTCTCTCTTCAGGTTCTATCGGCTATGTGATTAGGTTTTCATTTTTTTGGAATTGTATCCTATCTTGAGTCTTTTTGTATCTATCTACATAATACTTTCCAGTCTGTAATTTTTGGTCAAGTTTTTGATGATCACCATCCACATACACTACAACAAGTTGCATGAATCGAGGATGACTCATTTTTGAAGAAAGGGAGAATGATACGAATACTAGAAGCTACATCAGAATCAATCTCGATGATTTTAGCATTCATATGCCACATCATTGGAAAGATATGGAAGTCTAGTTTCCAACTCTTCAAACCATGCATCTTTTTTATTTCCGAAGCAAAAGTTATGACCATTTAAGTGGAAGATGCAAAGTCTATTTTATGGGTGCGCGAGATTAAAAGAAGACTCCTCAAATGCTCCACCAATATGACCTTCCACATACCTTCATTAGTACTTGCGTTCATACCTAGCTAGGAGGGTTGTTCCTAGTATAAATACCACATGTACCCCTCCATTGCAAGAAAGTGAATGTTATGACTAAATTTTTAGAATTAGCCACCATGGCGTCATCTCCACAATGGAATGGCTGTATGGAGGGATCCTTATCCACACCGATCGTTTGACGACCCCAGTGTATTTGGGAGAATGACTTGTTTTAGGTTACTGTATTGAGACAGTGCTTGGTTTCAAATACGTTCGTCAGGTTGCACTGTTATCATGGCTGCTTGCAGCTAGTTATATGAGATCGTTATAGGTCGGAATCGGTGTTCATCGTCGTCTCCTTCAAGCGGCACTAGTTATCGTGTTTCTGCTCTCACGCCGTGAAGATCGGGCCCTCCCCCATATCAGGGTACATATGAAATCCATTCGAGGTGTTTGGCACTAAGTTTCATTATATGACTTTTTTCGTACGCAACGAATCTACAGTGCCAATTGGGACCCGTCGTAAGAAATATTTTACACCGAGACGGACGGATTGGAAATACATGCCAAAATGAGCTGGGGTGTTACGAAGCCCATTCGGGTTGTTTGGTACTCAGTTTCATTATGTGAATTTTTTCGTATGCTTCGAGTCTACCATGTCAATCGGGACGCGTCGTGCGGAATACTTAACACCGAATCGAATGGATTCGAAATGTTCGACAAAATGAGCTAGGGCATGCATCAAGCCATTCGAGGTGTTTGACAATCAGTTTCATTATGTGACTTTTTTTGTACGCATGGAGTCTACTATGCCAATTGGGACCCATCGTGAGGAATATTTAACCTGGACTCGGACAGATTTGAAACGCATGTAGAAATGAGGAAGGGCAGATATGAAGTCCATTCGGGGTGTTTGGCACTTAGTTTCATTATGTGACATTTTTTTGTATACATAGTGTCGGGGATCGGTCATCCTGACACGTGTCTAGGCCCCCGTGGGCTTTAGAGCGTTTTCCCCGCGCTCGGAGGACTATCCCCAACCTCGGGCAACGATATACCTGAGCTCGAAGGACTGATCCCGAGCTCTGGCAAGGGTGTCCTCGGGTCCGTGCTGGCCCCGCAAGCCTCCTCGACCTCGGCGCCTTCAGTACGGCCTCCAGCATAGTATTCCCTTTCCCTGCATGACCCCTCTCCCCTGCGTGGGAATTGGGGCCACCAACTCCTGTCAGATCCCCTGCGTGGGAACTAGGGCCCAGCGGCTCCTGTCTAAATCCCCTGCGTGGGAACTAGGTCCCAGCGACCCCTGTCAAGTCCCCTACGTGGGAACTAGAGTTAACTGCTCCCGTCAACTCATAGACATCGCCCGACGTCAGCACTAGAGATGAACGCCCAGAGGTCTATAAAAGCGCCAGGAGTACCCCGATCAAAAGAGAGCGAGAGACTGACCGAAAAGAGAGCACAAACACAAAGAGGCTGCTCCAAGACACAATCGTACGTCAGACCGCCTCACCGAGCTCCCCCTCGGCCACCACTTCCGAGTGGCCCCAAGGTCGAGCTCCCTGCTCATCCTCCCCCGAGGAGCCTATTAGTCATCTTTCGCCTACAGGCAAGACTGGAGTAGAGCTATTACCCGTCCTACGGGGCTCGAAACAGTATAAACCCCGTGTCTCCCATGTTCGTTTGCCCTTCTTCCTCGAGCTGTGTGCCTGCCGACGCTCCCACTTTCCCGGAAGAGCACGACTTGGGGCCTCACCCCTTTACACGATCCTTCCTCCCTCTTTGTGGTTGGCGATCCCGATCGTCGACACATAGTGATGAGGACATCTTTCCTAGAGACACAACTGCGCCTAGTCACTCATCTCATACACAAAAAGTTGAACCCGTATTACAGGAACCAATTACTCGTGCTCGAGCATGTAGACTCAATTATAAGGTGAATACGTTCCTAGGCTTTCATACAAATGATTCACAGAATGGAATGCTATTTAATCCTTGTGATGATTTTATTGTCCTTAGGAACCAAGGAGAAGAACCTCGAAGCGCCAAGCATAAAGCCAGGACGTCATGTCCGCGAGTTAGACTAGGATTCGGCCTCCCTCACAGCACCAACTTAAAACGGCCATAACTTTTCATCCAGAAAGGTGTTCAGGGCACATGAGTACTTGATTGCAATATTTCTTTGCCCTCTTTCCAATGGATCTAGTTTCATCTCCAAATTCCATCTGAGCTGTCTGAAATCTGCAAAATAAATCACGTCACTTTTCGAGTCTGAGTCCAATTGGGCCTTGGGCCTTGTAATCATGTTGTTTTCGGTCTCCCTTAGTTTTGGATGACCTCCTCCTCCTCTTATCTCATAAATTGGCAGTTGCACCCTCATCTAAGGTTTGGGTTTTGTTTGATTAATTTAGCCAAGTGCAAACTTTGAATCTTCGAGTTGTGTTGGACAACCACCTTGTCAAGATCTTCAATAGAACCCCACCTTGTTTTTGCCTTCAATTATTATTTGCAATTTCAGATTGCTTTTATTATTATTGCTTGTTCTTCGGTTGCTTGCAGGAAATGAACCTCGTGTTCAGATTGATCGTGCCCATAGCAAGATTAATAACCCTTCGGAGTTGGTTTAGAGATTGCCAAGTGATGAGACCATGCTTGTCCTGGATATGATCAACGCTATATCAATTTGGCGACACTTCACGGCATCCTCTGTATCATCTACATCTACTAGGATAGCTTTCCTTCACAGGGGGGAGGAAGCGTCCAAGAGTGCAAGCTTTCAACATGCCTTTATATGCTGGAAAGAAATATTGAGCTTTGTGGAGGATGATCTGAACATGAGAATACTTTTTGTTGAGGTCAAGCTAAAAGCTGACCATGAGTCGAGGACGACTCAAATTCAAGAAAGGGAGGATGATGAGGACATCACTACTACGGATATGACCACATTTGGTTGTGCCTACTCCAACACATCATCCACGGGCCAAGAAGAGAGAGAGATCAAATCCATCACGTTCTGGAATCCAATTCGGCCTCCTGAGACAGCACTAACTTAAAACGGCAATAACTTTTGATCCAGAAGGGTGTTCGGGGCACATGAGTACTTGATTGAAAGCTTTCGTCGCCCTCTTTCCAATGGATCCAGTCTCACCTTCAAATTCCTTCTGATCTGTCCGGAAACTGTAAAACAAGTTACGTCACTTTTCCAGTCCGAGTCAGAGTGGGCCTTGGGCCTTGTAATCGAATTGTATTTGGTTTCCTAGGGTTTTGAACGACCACCTCCTCTTGTTATCTCATAAATAACTAGCCGTAACCCCATCTAGGGTTTTGGAGTTTTGTTTGATTAGTTTAGCCAAGTGCAAACTTTGCGTCTTCGAGTTGTGCTGGACAGCCACCTTGTCAAGACCTTCAATAGAACACCAACTTCTTTTGTCCTTCAAATCTTATTCGCAATTTCAGATTGCTTTTACCATTGTTCTTGCTTGTTCTTCGGTTGTTTGCAGGAATTGAACCTCGTGTTCAGGTTGATCGTGCCCACGGCAAGATCAATAACACTCCGGAGTTGGTTTAGCGATTGCTAAGGCGCATCGTTGTCGTACGTTGTAGTCGGATCGTCAAAGTCGGTTCCACAAATCGATAGTTATCGCTCTCATCGAAAGATCGGGACACAACTTCACATCAGGTGGTATCAGAGCGCTAAGTTTCTCGGTGAGAGATTCTGTACCGTAGATTAGTTTTTGTTTTCTGTCCTAAATTGAAAATTACCCCACAAAAATTCAACCTTTAGATTCAATCTAGTATTTTAGTGAGTTTTGTTAGGTTTTGATCCATTAGAGCCCTTGTTTTAGTTGCTGATCGTTTTTCCTTCGCGTAGCTTTTCTTTCAATCTGTCCAGTACTTTGTTTTGTTCATAACTTTCGCATACGAGCTCGGATTCTAGTGTTTTTGTACTTTACTAAAACCTGGGAACGATCTCTACAAAAACCTAGTTGGGCATGGACTCTAATTCTGGAGCTAAATCTGTTTAATCTGGATATCAAATTTGTTGAAGCAAGTTGTACTTCCAATCCAGATAGGTTCGGTATTTTGATCATAATTCTCACGTCCGAACTCCGTTTGGGAAGTTTTTATACTTTCCTGAATCCTTGAAGAGTTTTCTACAAAAACGTTTTTGGGTGTCCTTTCTGATTCGGATTCCATCAAACCGAATTTGATTCGGATTCGGAATTGGTCCCGCGGGCTAAAATTGGGAGTATTCTGTGCAGTTTGGTTTTTGAGCCATAACTTTCACACCCGTGCTCCAAATTGCATGTTCTTATATTCCTTTGAAAGCTGAGGACATAAGCTTCAATTCTTTCCATAGTGAACCTTATAAATTCGGTCGTTTTGAATCTGTAATCTAGGCGACAAATCTGCTGCCTTAGAAACTTTGAATTTGGGTGTTTTGCTTCATTTCGTGTTCTAGTTTTGTTCCTTTGAGTTGGTTGAGTCCAGTAGCATCCATAATCCATAAAACTCCAAAAATATCAGTATACATACCTTTGTTAACCAATTCATCCTTTGCGAATACTTTGATCCCAATTGAGACTAGCTATTTGATATTGCTTAGGGCTGCTCTACTTGATATATTGCATAATCTTGAATTATCATATCACACTGTCTTGTGACATTGAGTTGGGGATTCCAAAACTTTGCTCATACTAGTGTTGGCCGAAAGTCACAAAAAAAAAAAGAAAAGAAAAAAAAAACATAAAGTGGCCGACAGCACTACATTGAGCGAAACCCTAATTTGTGTTCATTATTTTTCAGATTGTGCAATTGTATTAATTAGTGAGCAATCTTGTGCTCTTTTTACATTCTTGAAGCAATAAGTTAGTGTCTCTCTACGACTTGTGCAATAGAGCTTTCGGTGCCTCACTTATATTTTATAGCTCATTTCTTGATTGCATAAGTTCCATCATCTTTGCGCGTGAGTTGCCTTGAAATTCGCTTAAATCTTTGAGATCGGCAACTAGGACTTGTGATTTCTATTTTGGGTCCTCACTTGTCATTACAATAACTAGAATTATCAGATTGCATAGGAAATAAGTATAGCCTACCAAGCTCCACATATTTTACCTTGTACGTTTGTTCGGTCCCTTGCAATCGCTTTATCCAAGCTTCGAAGAACTTTTGACACCGCCAACGGCCGACAACTCCTGCTACACGGTAAGAACTTGTAAGAGCTTTGGTTAAGGCTTGAGAGTTGAGCGACTTTTCTCCACTTCCTAGTAGTTGATTGGGAATTACATAAACCTTTGTCTTTCCCTTTATGCTACTAACTATGTCAGGTGACAAGAGTTCACTGCATCATTCTCCACGCACGAAGGGCAATGTACAACTCACTAATGAGCAAATGTCGCTGCAAGAAGACCGTTTGCGGTCCATCGAGACTGCTCAGGGAGTTGCTAACACTACCCTTGCTACTATTTTGTCTAGACTTGATGATATGCTTGCAGCTGCTGTCCCTGAAACTTCCAGTCCTCCGCCTCGTCTCCTAAGCAACAACAATGGTGTACTACGTGCACAACGGGTTCCCATTGCTGCCCCGACTTCCCAGCATGGACGCGCTGCATCGGTCGCCCCACCACACATCGCCACGGGTTCATCCACTGATGATGAACAAGGTAAAATCAAGTTTGAGTTGCCTCCTTTTGGTGGAAAGTTCGATCCTAATGCATATATTAATTGGGAGATAGCGGTAGATAAAGAATTTGCAAACTATGACTTATCTGAAAACCAAAAGATTAGTGCCATGATTAAAGTGTTAACGTCAGATGCAGTATATTGGTGGAAGCATATATCTAGACATGATAAAGACCCTAAAACTTGGAATGCAATGAAAAGACTTATGAGAAATGATTATGTTCCTGAATATGTTTCTAAATATTTGCTTACTAAACTTCAATGCTTAAAACAAGGTTCTAAAACTGTTATAGAATACTTTCATGATTTGCAAAATTGTTTGTTGCGTTGTGGTTTACAAGAATGTGAGGAAGCTACTGAGCTTAGGTTCATACATGGACTTAATCATGAAATTCAGGATGTTCTTGTTGATGAAACATATAGTTGTCTTTCAGAATTGATTGAATGTGCTTTTAGAGCTGAAAACATGCTTATTGAATCTTTGAAAGAGCCTTTAGCTTTATTTGAGGTGCCCAATGTTGCACCTTCTGTTGTAGCTAACATTTTGCAGAAAAGTGAGCACCATCGGGAGAAAGATGAAGAAGAAAATGTGAAAAAAGAGGAGATATTTGCTGCTTCATACGTATGTGAAGAGTTGGAAATTGAAGTTGCACCTACAACCACGGAGAATGATTTAGAAGGTAATGTCAAAGGTATGGACTGTATACATGGTGAAAATCATTTTGAAGAGACAAAACTGTCCATGAATCGTGCTATCGTAGAGCAACTATTAATGGAACCCATTGCTGATTTTGTTGCTATTCCTAGTGATAAAGAAGAGTTGTGTCATAATGCTTCACTTATATCCACGCCACAATTAGTGAATGAACATGAAATATTTATATTTGAACAAAACACTTGCGCTGAACATAGACATGTTATTCAAATTGCTAGTGAAGAAGATGAGCTTAAATTGATGTCTTCTTTAGATACTTTAGGTTACATTGAATTTGATGTTCGTGTGATCCGGATAGTTTCAAGGAGAAGATTTTTGTACATTCGATTTGCCATGGTTATCACGAAATATTTTCTATGTTGTTGGCAAACATAATGATAAAGGAGAATACAAAGTGCATAGATTATACATTTTTTCAGATCTGAGACCTCCACATCCTATGCAACAACGTGATCAATTTGATAATTCTAATATCATATCAAGTACCCCTCGTCGATTATAATCTATATGATAGTTTTCAAGAAAGGGAGTGTTTGGGTGATTTTGATTCACGAGACATTGATTTGAGCACAAAAGATATGCATGTTGCTTTGCTCTTTCTCGCTACTAACATTTTGCAGGAGAATGTGATGGAGTCGAGGACGACTCCAATTCAAGAAAGGGAGAATGATGAGACCATGCTCGTCCGGATATGATCAACGCTATATCAATTTGGCGACACTTCACGGCATCCTCTGTATCATCTACATCTACTAGGATGGCTTTCCTTCATAGGGGGGAGGAAGCGTCCAAGAGTGCAAGCTTTCAACATGCCTTTATATGCTGGAAAGAAATATTGAGCTTTGTGGAGGATGATCTGAACATGAGAATACTTTTGTTGAGGTCAAGCTAAAAGTGAGCATGAGTCGAGGACGACTCAAATTCAAGAAAGGGAGGATGATGAGGACATCACTACTACGGATATGACCACATTTGGTTGTGCCTACTCCAACACATCATCCACGGGCCAAGAAGAGAGAGAGATCAAATCCATCACGTTCTGGAATCCAATTCGGCCTCTTGAGACAGCACTAACTTAAAACGGCCATAACTTTTGATCCAGAAGGGTGTTCGGGGCACATGAGTACTTGATTGAAAGCTTTCGTCGCCCTCTTTCCAATGGATCCAGTCTAACCTTCAAATTCCTTCTGAGCTGTCCCGAAACTGCAAAACAATTCACGTCACTTTTCCAGTCCGAGTCAGATTGGGCCTTGGGCCTTGTAATCGAATTGTATTTGGTTTCCTAGGGTTTTGACTGACCACCTCCTCTTGTTATCTCATAAATAACCAGCTGCAACCCCATCTAGGGTTTTGGGTTTTGTTTGATTAGTTTAGCCAATTGCAAACTTTGCGTCTTCGAGTTGTGCTGGATAGCCACCTTGTCAAGACCTTCAATAGAACCCCACCTTATTTTGGCCTTCAATTCTTATTTGCAATTTCAGATTGCTTTTACCATTGTTCTTGCTTGTTCTTCGGTTGCTTGCAGGAATTGAACCTCGTGTTCAGGTTGATCGTGCCCACAGCAAGATCAATAACACTCCGGAGTTGGTTTAGCGATTGCTAAGGCGCATCGTCGTCGTACGTTGTAGTCGGATCGTCAAAGTCGATTCCACAAAATCGATAGTTATCGCTCTCATCGAAAGATCGGGACACAACCTCACATCACCAAGGCACATCGTCGTCGTACGTTGTAATCAGATCGTCAAAGTCAGTTCTACCAAATCGAAAGTTACCCTTCTCATCAAAAGATCATGACCATAGTTGCTATCACAAAGTCTACAGTGTCAATTGGGACCCGTCATGATGAATATTTAATGCCGACTCGGACGGATTCGAAACGCATGCCAAAATGAGCTAGGATGCATATGAATCCCTTGCGGGGTATTTGGCACTCAGTTTCCTAATGTGACTTTTTGCATACGCGGTCTACAATGCCAATTGGGACCCATCTTAAGGAATATTTAATACAGACTCAAACTGTTTCGAAACTCATGCCGAAATGAGCTAGAGCGCATATGAAGTCCATTCGGGGTGTTAGGCACTTAGTTTTATTATGTGGCTTTATTCGTAAGCATGGAGTTTACAGTGCCAATTGGGACCCGTCGTGAGGAATATTTTACACCTAGTCGAATGGATTCGAGTACAAGCCGAAATGAGCTGGGGCACATATGAAGTCTATTCGGGATGTTTGGCACTTAGTTTTATAATGTAACTTTTTTCGTACTCATGGAGTCTATCGTGCCAATTGGGACCCTCGTGAGGAATATTTAAAATTGACTCGGACGGATTCAAAATGCATGCCTAAATGAGCTAGGGTGCATGTGAAGTCCATTCAGGGAATTTGGCAATCAGTTTATGTTTGAACTAGATTTTGGCAAGGCATAACGAAATTGTCAAGCTAAAGATTAGGGGGATTTTTGCTGATATCGGATAAAGGGAAAAGGTTTAATTTTGGATTTTGACCGATATTTATCCAAATATTAGTAACTTTTCGAGTGAAGGCCGACACGGATGCGTTTCGGAGACGTAGTCAGCCGATTGCTATAATAGATGGTAGTGGGCAAGCGAGAACAAAACAATCAATCAAACCAACAAATCGCACTAACTTTTTTATTTTTTTCTCGTCGACTAGGAGTAGCCTCTGTAACTTAGAATCTTTCAAATTCGACGCTGATCAATAAAGTTGCGCATCACCGATTGTTGATCTTCATCAATTACCTTTACCATCTGATAGCCCTAATCGGATAATTCAAAGTATCGTTACTCTTTGATTTGATCGGGTTTTCAGCTGTTTGAATCTAAGGCGATTTGACTGTTTCTTCATAGCTCGGCTTTGAGCGTTTCATATATTTATCTTACCGATTGTAGGATCAAATCGGTTGGCATGCCTCGAACCGCGGAACCCGCTATTGGTTAGGTGTGTTGAGCCTAATTAACCTTCTTCACGTTTTTGGCTCCAACAATTTAGTTATATGACTTTTTTCATACGTAGGTAGTCTACCGTGCCAATTGGGACCCGTCGTGACCAATATTTAATACTAACTCGAATGGATGCAATACGCAAGTCGAAATGAGCTAGGACACAAATGAAATCCATTAGGGGGTTTGGCACTGGGTTTCATTATTTGACTTTTTTTGTACGCATGGACTAGATAGTGTCAATTGGGACCCGTCGTGAGGAATATTTAACACCAAATCGAACGGATTCAAAATAGAGGACCAAATTAGCTAGGACGCATATGAAGTCTATTCGGGGTGTTTCGCACTCAATTTAATTATGTGACTATTTTTCGTACGCATGGAGTCTACCTTGCCATTTGGTACCTGTCGTGTAGAATATCTAACAACTACACGAATGTATTTGAAACGCTCCCCAAAATGAGCTAGGGCGCATATGAAGTCAATTCGGGGTGTTTGACACTCAGTTTCATTATATGATTTTTTTTTCGAATGCATTGAGTCTATAGTGCCAATTGGGACCTATCGTAAGGAATGTTTTACACCGAGTTGGACGGATTCGAAACGCTCCCTGAAATGAGCTAGGGCGCATATGAAGTCAATTCGGGGTGTTTGGCACTAAGTTTTCACATTGTGACATTTTTCGTACGCATGGAGTATATAAAGTGCCAATTGGGAACCGTCGTGAGAAATGTTTAACACCAACTCAAACACATTCGGAACACATGCCGTTATGAGGTAGGGCACCTATGAAGTCCATTTGGAGTGTTTAGCACTTAGTTTCATTATGTGTCTTTTTTGTACACATAGAGTCTACATTACCAATTGGGGCCCGTTATGCGGAATATTTAACACCGACTCAAACGGATTCGAAATGCATGCCGAAATGAGTTAGGGCGCATATGAAGTCTATTCGGGGTGTTAGGTGGCTATTTTTCGTGCGAATGGAGTCAATTGGGACCCGTTGGAAATATTTAGCACCTACTCGGAAACATTTGAAACGCAAGCCGAAATGAGGTAGGGCACATATGAAGTCCATTCGGGCTATTTGGCTAAGTTTCGTTATGTAACTTTTTTCGTACGCATATAGTCTATAGTGCCAATTGGGAGTTGTCGTAAGGAATATTTTACACCGAGTTGGACTGATTCGAAATACATGCCGAAATGAGTTGGTGTGCATATGAAGTCCCATTCGGGGTGTTTGGCACTCAATTTCATTATGTAAACTTTTATCGTACGCATGGAGTTTACCGTGCGAATTGGGACCCGTCGTGAGGAATATTTAACACCAAATCGGTCGGATTCGAAACGCATGCGTAAATGAGATAGGGTGCATATGAAGTCCATTTAGGGTGTTTGGCAATCAGTTTCATTATGTTACTTTTTTCGTACGCATTAAGTCTACCATGCCAATTGGGACCCGCCGTGATGAATATTTAACAGCGACTCGGACGGATTCGATACGGAAGCTAGGACACATATGAAAACCATTGGGGGTTTGGGAATGAGTTTTATTATTTCACTTTTTTGTATGCGTGGAGCCTATAGTGTCAATTGGGGTCCTTCGTGAGGAATATTTCACACCGACTCTGATAGATTCAAAACGGTGGCTGAATTGAGCTGCGGCGCATATGAAGTCCATTCAGGGTGTTTGGCACTCAGTTTAATTTTGTTTCTTTTTCTCGTATGCATGGAGCCTACCGTGCCATTTGGTACCCGATGTGCGGAATATTTAACACCAACTTGGACGGATTCGAAACGCATGTCGAAATGAGCTAGGGCGCATATGATGTCCAATCGGAGAGTTTGGCACTCAGTTTCATTTTGTGACTTTTTTCGTACGCATGGAGTCTAAAGTACCAATTGGTACTCATCCTGAGGAATATTTAACACCTACTTAGTCGGATTTCAAACGCATGTCGAAATGAGCTAAGGTGCTTATGAAGTCCAATCGGGGTGTTTGGCACTCACTTTCATTATGTGGCTTTTTTTTGTAAGAAAAGAGTAAATTGGGACCCATCGTGAGAAATATTTTGCACCTACTCGGAAACATTCGAAATGCATGCCAAAATCAGATAGGGCACATATTAGGTCTAGTCAGGCTGTTTGGCACTCAGTTTCATTATATGACTTTTCTTCGTATGTATGGAGTCTACATTGCCAATTGAGACCCGTCGTGAGGAATATTTTACACCGAGTCGGACGCATTGGAAATACATGCCTAAATGAGCTAGGGTGCATATGAAGTCCATTCGGGATGTTTGGCAGTCAGTTCGTCATGCGACATTTTTCTCAGATGGATTCGAAACGCATTCCGAAATGAGCTAGGGCGCATATGAAGTCCATTCGAGGTGTTTTGCACTCAGTTTCATTATGTGACTTTTTTCTTACGCATAGTCTACAGTGCCAATTGGGAACCGTCGTGTGGAATATTTAACACCTACTCGGACGGGTTTGAAATGCATGCCGCAATGAGCTAGGGCGCATATGAATCCCATTCGGGTGTTTGGCACTCAATTTTATTATGTGACTTTTTTTCGTACGGATGGTTTCTATTGTGCCAATTGAGACCCGTCGTGAGGAATTAATATTTAACATTGACTTAGATGGATTTGAAACTCATACCGAAATGAGCTAGAGCGTATATGAATTCCATTCGTGGTGTGTCACTCTGTGTCATTATGTGGCTTTTTTCTTACGAATGGAGTCAATTGGGTCCCGTCGTGAGGAATATTTAGCACCTAGTCGAAAATAATAGAAACGCATGCCGAAATGAGATAGGGCACATATGACGTCCATTCGGGGTGTTTCGCACTCAGTTTCATTGTATGACTTTTTTTCGTACGCATGGAGTATATAGTGCCAATTGGGACCCGTCGTGAGCAATATTTTACACCTAGTCGGATAGATTCGAAATACATACCGAAATGAGCTGGGGTGATATGAAGTCCATTTGGGGTATTTGGCACTCAGTTTCATTATGTGACAATTTTTCGTACGCATGGAGTCTACAATGCCAATTTGGATCTGTTGTGAGGAATATTTAACACCAACTCGGACGGATTCGAAACACGTGGAAAAATGAGCTAGGGTGCATATGATGTCCATTCAGGTAGTTTGGCAATTAGTTTCAATATGTTATTTTTTTCGTAAGCATGTATTCTACCATGACAATTGGGACCCGTCGTGACGAATATTTAACACCAACTCGGCCGGATTCAATACTCACGTCGAAATGAGCTAGGATACATATGAAATCCATGGGGGGGTATGGCACTCAGTTTAATTATTTCAAATTTTGTCGTACACATGGAGTCTACAATGTCAATTGAGACCCATCGTGAAAAATATTTAACTCCGACACGGATGGTGATGAAGACATCCCTGGTTTACCTCATTTATCATCTTCTCCACATGACGAATCTACATAGCTGCAAGTTGAAGCATCTACAAAGAAGACATATTTGGGTCCCATGACAAGGAGTCATGCTAAACAAATACAACAAGAGGTGAATGCGCTCCTAGCTGATCCTAATGCAAGTATCAACGGGAATTATATACTGCCTAACTCTTGTATGCTACTTTTACTCAGGTTTTCACCTATGGAGATAATTCAATCTGAAGTGGCAAGTTACAAGGAACAAGACTTCGCTACCGGTGTATATTGCTTGAGTACCTCAACCTATGACCAATGGGTCAAGTGGGACGACAAGAAGGTGGATGCTTACACGAAGAAGGCTTGCAAGCAACCCCAACCATCAAATGTTGCACGCGCAGCTCCAGAATTCATCCCTGATCTTGCTTCTCCATGCCACATGAATATATGAGTATCCAACATGCATGGTACTTTCAGGCACAACAAACGGTGCATGATTTGAAGCCTTGAGTCAAAAGATATTTGAGTTCCAGTGTAAGCTGTCCAGGGCATTACTTGCGGTGCGAGGCTCCACATTTTTGCTCCCCAACCAGTCTGGTTACCATGAATTTGAAGCCCCATTTTGGACTACTTTCACATATAGCTAGAGGGCTGTTCCTATTATAAATACCCCTTTCCCCATTCCAGCCAGAACTCTTTGGCAATTTGATTTCAGAATAGGATAGCCAAGCTGCTACTTGGATCTTGTTTGAGAGTTTTCTTCCCCTTTGCTCTTGTAAACTAACCTTGTGAGATTACTGAAGCTGTCATTCGATGACAACCTTTATGTGCTTCCAACTTCGTGCGTGGTTGTGTGGATTGGGAGCTTAGAGTGTGGTTAGGCGAATTCTTGTTGCAGGAGGCAAAGGAAGTGGTTGGCCTCAAGATCGTCGAGTTGCACTGTTATCATGGCTGCTTGCAGCTAGTTATCCGAGAGTGTTGTTGGTTGGAATCGGTGCTCATCATCGTCTCCTTCAGGTGGCTCTAGTTATTGTGTTCCTGCAGATCCTATTTTGTGAAGATCGGGCAACCCCCCGCATCATCTTTGTATCAGAGCCTCGGTTGACATGGTAGGATCTTGAACTAATAGTTTAGTTCTTGTTGTTCTTATTCCTACAGTCCAGAAAATAGCCCCACAAAAAAGATTTACCTTTACCTAGACATTTGCAGCGTTTGGTCTGTTGTTTAGTGAGTTTCATCAAGTTCTTGTCCATTAGATCTGGTGTTTTTAGTTGCTGAGTGTTCCCCCATCTTTTGTGCTTTATTGTGTTCATTTTTGTGCACAGATTTCAGACCTGCACCCTCCACCAAATCGTGTTTATCTTTCACATCCCGAGTCCGTTTTTGGTGTTATTGTGCTTGTTGGAAAAGTCTTTTCATGGCCAATCCATTCAATCTTGTTAGATCTGATTACCACCGTGTTTTCCATCTTCAAAAATCCGATCTGTTTGTGGTTCTTTGCTGTCAAGGTTTCAGCTCCTGTTTTGGTAATTTGAGTTCATCCTTTGAAAATTTCATGAAGCTCCCAAAGTGTGGATCCAGATCTCAGTCCCCTACCTGTTAAGTGTTTGTCACAAAAAAATAGGGAAACAAAGTTTTGTTCAAAAGAAAGAAAGAAGGAAAAAATCTAGGATTGTTCTTCACTTATATCTTGAGTAATCCCAGTTTGCGATGTGTGAGCTAAAACAATAGTCAAGTATCCAATATCCAGTATCCTTGCTTGTAGCAAATCTGATTCCTTGGTGTGAGTTGCTTGTTCTTTACATATATCTTATTCAACAACTAAGTTATTAGATTCTTATTTGGATGATTACATGGTTTAACAATATCTAGATTGCAGATTAGTTACTCTTTTGCTACATACATCCTACCCATGCTCCACAAAATAGCCCCTACATGTGCAACCCTCGACTTGTATTTGCTTGATTATCATCTTTGTAAACCAACCACCGGCAGCACGGTTGAGCACGATTCTGAACCCACTTGGAAGTTACATGAGCTTCGGTTGGTAAGTGAAGGTGAGCTTGAGCTGCTACACACATTTATATACCTCTTGTAGTGTAGGGATTTGGACAAATTAATCAAGGCAGGTGATGAAGATGAGTATGATGTTGATGGTGTTGGGCATCTCAATCAGCCCATCACACGGCTCCACTTCAATGCATTGCGTGATCTTCGCCGAGAGTTCAGAACAATTCTTGGACGAATTGAAGAGAAGAGGGACAAGATGTCCGAAGATATGCAGCAACTTATGGGCGATGTTAATGAGCAGCTGTCTCAAAACATGACAACCCTGAGAGCCAATCTTGTAGCTGATATTGTCCAAGTGCTACGTCAAGCCTCCGAAGATGCAAGTGTTCATGGTGAGAACTTGTGCTGCCGATCTTGTGAGACCTCCTAGTCAATCTTGTAACAGATGAGGAAGCTACTGCTCCGAATGCTCAGGAGAGAAGAAACCATGCTGCTTCCCATCTTGTGAGACCTCCTAGTCCCGAACGTGGGAATAATGGTGTTGCTGCTGGTCGTGGACTAGGAAGAGTCCACCGGAGAGCACATTTGCACCATGAAGATAGTGAAGATGAGTTTGAAGAAGGTAACTATGGGCTGCACCAGAATGACAGATTTCATCATCGAGGAAACTATGGTCATGAACGGCACGAGGAGGGAGGTTTGGTAAACTGAAATTTACCATGCCTAACTTTGATGGTTGGTCTTACCTAGAAGCATATCTCACATGGGAGTTAAAGGTTGACAAGATTTTTCGCATGCACAACTATTTCAAAGAGAAGTTAGCAACGACATCTCTTGAATTGAAGATTATGCTCTAATCTAGTGGGGCAAGTTCAGGATCAACGAGAAGAAGTAGGAGCTAGCTCTAGTGGTGGCAACCGGTCCAATGTACGTGCAGCCACAAGTGGTAATGAGGCGTCAGCACCAAAGGAGAGGAGTAAACCTGTAGCTTCTGCCTCATCTTCCATTGGATCCACCAGGAAAAGTAGTAAAAGTATGTGCTTTACATGTAAAGGACGTGGCCATATGAGGAAGGACTACCCCAACAAGTGTGCTATGCTGATCATGGAGAATGGAGAGTATGAATCCTGTAGTGAACTGGAAGAAGAAGTTGAAGACGATGATGCTTTGGAAGGAAATAAATAGACCTATTGTGATTTTGATCAAGGCACCTCTCTTGTTGTCACAAAGGTTTCAAGTGTGCAGATCAAAGAAGCTGAGAATGGACCAGCGGCACAATTTGTTCCAAACAAGTGCTAGGGTCCCAAGGTAAGGTATGCAAAGTTATTGTTGATGCTGAAAGTTGCCAAAATATTGCTAGTAGAGAAATGTGTTAGAAGCTTGGGCTGAAACTACTGCAGCCCCCCACCCAAATCACGTGATGAGGACATCACTTCTATGGATATAGCCACACCTGCAAATCCATCACCTACATATCAATCGGAACCCGCTGCTGTAATACAAGGACCGATTACTCGAGCTCGCGCACGTCAACTCAATTACCAGGTGAATGCATTCCTCATGCTGCATATAAACATTTTAATGGATGGAATGCTATTTAATTCTTGTGATGATGTTCTTTGCCTCAGGAACTAGGGCGAGGAACTAAGCAAGCTGAAGTATAGAAGAGACGTGCATAAGATGGATTCAAATTCGACTCTAGGACAGGGCTGACTTGTTTCGGCCACCACGGCTGCATCCGGACTACGTTTGGAGCGTTCTTGTACTTCACCGAAAGTTTATCAAGTCTAATTTCCAACAGATCTAGAATCACATCTAAACTTGATGAGGACATCACTACTACGGATATGACCATATTTGGTTGTGCCTACTCCAACACATCATCCACGGGCCAAGAAGAGAGAGAGATCAAATCCATCACGTTCTGGAATCCAATTCGGCCTCCTGAGACAGCACCAACTTAAAACGGCCATAACTTTTGATCTAGAAGGGTGTTCGGGGCACATGAGTACCCTCCACCATATATATAGCCAGCCACTACCATTAGGGTGGCGGATTTTCTTTTAGATCAAAGATAGCAGTTACTACTTCTTGTAATCGCGCGTGTTGGCTAAACCACCCGAATTACTTGTCATCGGAAACGCCTCTTTTGTGATTTTGAATGAACTCGTGGTTTCAATTCTAATTTCAGTTGCTTGTTCACCTTGTTCTTGTGTGTTCTTCGATTGCTTGCAGGGACAACGGCCTTCGTGGTCAGGTTGATCGTGCACCAGCAAGATCAATAACAACTTCGGGAGTCGGTGTAACGATTGCTAAGACGCATCGTCTGGGGACGGTGTAGTCGGATCGCCAATGTCTTCTCCTTCCCAATCGAAATTATTCCCTCTCATCGAAAGGTCGGGACCTATCCTCCTTTCACATGGTATCAGAGCTCAAGGTTGATCGGTGAGAGATTTTTTCCATCCTCTAATTTACCTACAGTCCAGAAAACCATAAAAAAATGGGTTAATTGGATATATGCCACTGTAGGAACCGGTTATTCGAGATTTGCCATCGTTCCTTTGCTTATTCGAACGATGCCATTACGAAACCGTGCTTATTTGAAATATACCACCGCTCGCGACACGTGTCCCGTCCGGTCAATCCGAGCGCAGGACTCAGCCCATTCGGACGATTTTGCCCCTCCGCACGTTCATGTAATTTCTCCTAAGTGAATGGACGTCATTTTAAATGTTAAACATTTTACGTTAATTTCTAATTTAACTGAGTAAACAACTCAACTAATATAGCAATTCTACTTTTATTACACCAAATATAGTCTACAGAGTTTTAGTTTCTAAGTCATAACATCTTAATTGGATATATGCCACTGCGGAGGGGCAAAATCGTCCGAATGGGCTGAGTCCTACGCTCGGTTTGACCGGACAGGACACGTGTCGCGAGCGGTGGCATATTTCGAATAAGCACGGTTTTGTAATGGCATCGTTCGAATAAGCAAAGGAACGATGGCAAATCTCGAATAACCGGTTCCTACAGTGGCATATATCCAATTAACCCAAAAAACCCAAAAAAATTAGGCCATTAGATCTCCATTTGCCAAAACAGTTTGTGTCCTTGCTTTTGCTACTTAGTTATCGGCTTGTTGAATTTACGGTTGCTTTGACGAGTTGAGTTGCTGGTCTTTAGTTTCTGCCCTTAAAGTTTCGAGTTCGAGACACGCTTTTGTCACAGTTGTGTTCATATTTTGAGTTTGATTCTTTTAGTAGATCAGATCAGAGTTGAGTTTGTTTTTGTCTAGTGTGGGAGATCAGATTGGGTCGCCAATTTCCTTGCTTCGTTTCCTAACCCGAGTGATTCTCTGTGTTACCAAAGTAGATATCAGTTTCCAAAAAAAAAAAGACTGGTGCAGATACAAGAGCTGCGCCAAATCAGAGAAGAAAAAGGCAAGTGCAGATTTCAAAAGCCGCACCAAATCAAGGAGAAAAAGAAAAGGCAAGTGCCGATTTCAAAAGCCACACTGGATCAATTGCGAATCAAAGTTCAGAGAGAGAGAGAGAGTCTTTTGTGCAGATTTCGATTTTAGGGTCTCCTAAGTTCATCTAAGAGAGTTTTGTGACCCCACCAAAAAAAAGACAGCTTGCTGTTTTGGGTGTTTTCGTGGCAACGTTTGTGTCTCGGCTCGCGTCTCTAGTACGGTTTGGGACTAGGACCAGCACGGTACTATCATAGAATGTTTATTCAGCTTGCTGTGACTAACGTGGTGAAGGTTTCTCCTTGTGCTATTTCAGCCACCTATAGCTCCACAGCTTGTCTCCTACTCTCTGAAGTTGTTTGTCTTGCTGGTTGCCATCACCTCATTGCTGAAGCTTGGTAAGAACAGGTAAGAACTTGTTTGAACAGGTTGAGAGTGAGCGAATTGACACCAGCACACCCCTTTTAGATAGGGATAATCTTGTTACTTTGTATTAGCTATTTTTCTGTTTTGTCTAACCATGGTAGGATCAGAAGCCGATAAAGTGGTGCAACACTCCCCTCGCACAAGGGGAATCATACAGCACTTCGAGCGCAAAATGTGGCTACACACGGATGCACTTGATGACGATGTTCGTGTTACCAATGTCTGCCTTGTTCAATTGGAGGCAGTTCAGATTCACACCCACACCAAAATCACCGCGTTAGAGGTTTCGGTTGGAGCAATCAACACCTCTCTTGCAGCGACTTGAGGAGAGGGATCGTGGATGCCCAACTGATGGACATGTGAGTAGCGTTGCTGGTGACAATGAACAGGACTATGCAGCGGACATCGAAGATGGTGAAGAGGAGGATGATAGACCACGACGACAACTACACCTCAATTGTCATGTTATGGGATTTCGACCACCACGACGACAAGTACGAGAAAATGATGACTCACTAGGATCTATCAAATTCAGCATGCCCCCATTTGATGGGAAATATGATCCTGATGCTTATCTCACTTGGGAACTAGCTGTAGATCAGAAATTTTCTTGCTATGATTTTCCCGAACATAAAAGGGTTAGGGCTGCAACTAGTATGTTTACTGATTTTGCTTCTGTTTGGTGGCGTGAGTATCGTAATAAGACCCCAAACAATGTTCCACAAACTTGGGATGCTTTGAAAAGGATCATGCGAGCTAGATTTGTTCCTTCATATCATGCACGTGATTTATTACATAAGCTGCAACAATTGAGACAAGGTAGCAAATATGTGGAATAGTATTATCAGGAGCTACAAATAGGCATGTTGCATTGTGGGTTAGTAGAAGAAGAGGAAGATGCTATGTCTAGATTTATGGGAGGGTTGAACCATGAAATTCAGGACATATTAGCTTACAAGGAATACAATTCTATCACTCGTTTATTCCATCTTGCTTGTAAAGCTGAAAGGGAAGTGCAGGGGCGTCACGCAAGGACTAATGTTTCTGCAGGTCGGACTACATCATGGCAACCACGTACTTCAGCTGCTGCCCTAAACCGTGCATCTTCACAAGGTGCCATTAGCAGCCTGCCGCACATGCCTCCAACAAAACCAATACCGTGGGCATCTGAAGCAACAAAGGGGTCAGCACCAACATCCGCCAAGAGTGCTTCTTATGTTGCATCCACGGGAAGAACGGGGGATATTCAGTGCCTACAATGCAAGGGATTTGGGCATGTGAGGAAAGATTGCTCAAGCAAACGTGTGCTGATTGTGCGGGATACTTATGAGTATTCTTCTGCTAGTGATTTGGATGATGAGACATATGCTATGCTTGCCGTTAGCCATGCAGGAAGTGGAGATGAGAAGGAAGAAGAACACATTGGTGCTGAAGATGCAGAACATTACGAGAGCCTTGTTGTGCGGCGCGTGTTTAGTGCCCAAATGGGGAAGGCCGAATAGAACCAGCGACATAATTTATTTCACACCAAGTGTGTGGTCATGGAGCGCTCATGCCGTGCCATCATTGATGGGGGTAGTTGCAACAACTTAACAAGTTCTGAGATGGTTCAAAAGCTCAAGCTGAAAACAAGCCCACATCCAATGGTTTAACAACAGCGGTAAGATAAAGGTAACATGATTGGTAAGAGTACACTTTGCCATTGGTTCGTATCATGACTATATTGACTGCGATGTTGTGCCTATGCAAGCATGTTCTATGTTGTTCGGTAGACCATGGCAATACGATAAAGACACCTTGCATCATGGTAGAACTAATCAGTACTCTTTTGTGCATAAAGAGAAGAAAATTGTATTACATCCTATGTCTCCTGAAACTATTTTGAGGGATGAACTTGCTAGAGCCAGCAAAGAAAAAAATCAGAAACATGAGAAGAGTGAAAATCAGATTGTAGCAAAGGAATTTGTACAACATAAAGAGGGCAAATCTAAATCTTTTCATGATAGGAAAGATGAGATTAAACTGAAGGGTGCTTGTTTACTTGCTTCCAAATCTGATTTAAATGAGTTGAATGATGGTTCTGAATTTGTTATTCTTTCGTTTGCAAAGATGCTTTATTTTCATTTGAAGATACATCCTCTTGTTTGCCTCCTACTGTCATTAATCTTTTGCAGGAGAACATAGATGTTTTTCCAAAGGAGGTGTCACCGGGAATGCCACCAATCCGTGGAATTGAGCATCAAATTAACCTCATTCCCAGGGCCTCCTTACCAAACCGTGAGCCATACAGAACCAATCCAGAAGAAACCAAGGAGATACAACGCCAGGTGCAAGAATTGCTTGACAAAGGGTACGTGCGCGAATCTCTTAGTCAATGTGTTGTCCTAGTACTTTTAGTTCCTAAGAAAGATGGATCATGGCGCATGTGTGTGGATTGTAGAGCGATTAACAACATTACAATCAGATATCGTCATCTGTCGGGGATCGGTCACCCTGACACGTGTCCAGGCCCCCCCGGGGCTTTAGAACATTTTTCTCGAGCTCGGAGGACTGTTCCCGAGCTCGAGCGAGGGTCTCCCTGAGCTCGGGCGAGGGTTTTCCGAGCACATGTTGGCTCCCGCGACCTCTCCGACCTCGGTGACCTCAACCCGGTCTCCAGCATAGTATTCCCCTTTCTTGCGTGACCTCTCTCTCATGCGTGGGAACTAGGGTCAACTGCTCCTGTCAGACCCCCTGCGTGGGAACTGGGTCACCAACTCCTGTAAAATCCCATGCTTGGGAACTAGGGTCAACTGCTCTTGTGAGACCTCCTGCGTGGAAACTAGGGTCAACTGCTCCCATCAAGCTCATAGACACCGCTCGACATCAGCATTCGAGATCAACGCCCAGGGGTCTATAAAACGCTGGGCTACCTCGATCAAGAGAGAACAGACAGCAAGAAACCAAAGGAGACACGCTGATACACCTGCAGGCACACTTGTACGCCACACCACCTCGTCGAGCTCCCCCTCGGCCACCACTTCCGCGCGGCCTCGAGGTCGAGCTCCCAGTTCGTCCTCCCCCGAGGAGCTTTAGCCACCTTTCGCCTACGGGCAAGACTGGAGTAGAGCTATTACCCGACCTAGGGGGCTCGAACCAGTATAAACGCTGTGTCCCCTATTCGCTTGCCCTTCTTCCCCAAGCTGTGCGCCTACCGACGCTCCCTCCTTCTCGGACGAGCACGACTCTGGGCCTCACCCCTTTACACGATCCTTCCCCCCTTCTTTGTGGTTGATGGTCCCGATCGTCGACAGCTGGAGCCCACCGTGGGGCCCGAAGTTTCGTTCGTCCGAAGTTCATCGCCTTAGCGTCGTCAGCACCTTCAGCTTCACTGGCAGCATGTCGCGATCAGCGAGCCTGGGCTCGGACGCGGTCCCTGAGTGCCAAGGCTCCACCTCCATGGTCTCGCCCTCATTGCCGCCTCGCGAATGCCGGGTCTTCATGGCCGGCAGCCACGAGGCGACTCCGGGGCGGATGATGGCGGCCCAGACCCTGCAGGAGGCGCGTCGGCTCGCCCAGGTCGCCATCAACCAATCTATCACCGCCATTCGATGAGAGGAGCGCGCGATGGCCCGCTCTTCGTCTGGACATCTCAGTCCCTCCCGCCCAGACGAGCCTGATCGGGAGCACCAGTGGGCCATCGCCCGGGTCATGCCTGACCCTGTGCGCACCGGCTCGGCCTTCTTCCGATGGTCCCTAGCCGAAGAGCTCAACAGGGCGACCGATGGCATCGCGCCTTCGCGACAAGTGCGGTGCCTTGGCTCTGAGTCTCGCCCCTTGGTGAGCAGTGGCGATTCGTCGCGCAGTCACCGACCGTTCCTCCAACAGACTCCTTACCCACGGGCTCGCGCCCCGTCACCATCCCTTCCATCTCGCGGGGGGGGGGAAGAAGTGGCGCACGGGCACACCCGCCGACAACAGAGTAACAGTGATGCTCGCTCGAGTAGTAATGCTTCCGGAGGCCTTTCCCCGGACATCCCGCCCAGGCGTCAAAAGATTCATGACCGCCCGCGGTACCGTCCCAACGACGCTCCTGTTGACCGTCGTGGTCGGCGTGGGGTGCGCCACCGACTAGAGTTTCCCCCGTTGGAGGACGACGACTTCGACGCCAGCAGCGGCAGCAGCGGCCTCCCGGCCTACGACTGCCCGGCGTACTCAGACGACCTCCGTCATGTACGCTGGCCGGCCCGGTTCAAGCCGGCAATAATGGAGCGGTTCGACAGGACCAAGAACCCTGCGGAATTCCTCTCCATCTACTCCACCGCCATCTTGGGGGCCGGCGGAGATGAGGCCGCAATGGCCAACTATCTCCCCACCATCCTGGACAGAGCTGCCCGCACCTGGCTCTTCATCCAAGCGCCCGACGCTTTCCGGTCATGGCGCCAGCTGCGGAGCGCCCTCCACTCCAACTTCTAGAGTTGCTACGAGCGGCCTGGACGTGAAAGGGACCTGGATCGAGCCATCCATGGTAAGGGTGAGCCCCTCTGAGACTTCGTGCGCTGGTTTACCCGCACACGAAACTCGATTCCCAACGTCTCTGATGAGATCGTCATCAAGGCCTTCAAGTTCGGCGTCTGCGACAGACGCCTCATGGAAGACCTCAAGATCGCTACAAAGATCACCGTCAACAAGCTGTTCCGCATGGCAGAGCGATACGCAGACGCGGACGACACCGTCCGCTGGAAGCACGACTACTACCGAGGCAAGCTCGGCCTCGCCTTTGGCGAGGTGGGGCCATCCGACGCTAAGGAAGGAGGTTTAGCCCCGCGTGACAAGAAGCGGGGGAAAGACCACGGCGCCGGAGGCAGCTAGCTCCACGTGGTAGCCACGATCGACAGCAGGCGTGAAGGAACAGAAGCGCGCCAGCCCGACCGCCGAGGGCCTCGGCCCCAGCAGAATAGCCCACGGCCTCAGCAAGCACTTCGCCGGCCCCAGCAGGGGCAGGGTCGGGCTGGGCCCCCTCGGGCAGACGCCCGACCCTGGGGCAACGAGGAACAGCTCCGCCTCATAGCCGATAAATTCTGCCCGTTCCATAAAATCTACGACCACGATCTGCGAAGTTGCAGGACGTGGCTGCGCAAGCTGGACGCCTTTTATAGAGGGCGCGGAGAGATGCCCACGCTCCCGAAGGACGAGCGGCCTGGCGGAAACGGCGCCGGCGAGGACCAAGCAGGCCTCGACCTGGAGTTCCAGCAGGGCGACCACCGTGTGGATGTGATCTTTATTTGCTCTTCGGCATATCGGTCCCGGCGCGAGCTGATGGACGCTGCGCGCACTGTATACCAAGCCACCATCGGGAAGCCCACCGACCAACCCTGCAGGTGGGATGGTGTTCCCATCACCTTCTCCCGGGATGATGTTCCTCTGGGGATGTCCCGAGACTTCAAGACCGCCCTGGTCATCGCCCTGACCATAAGCAACGCTGTCGTCGGCCGAGTCATGGTTGACGGGGGAAGCTCCCTCAACCTACTCTTGCCGAGCGCATTGTACCGGATGCAGATACCCAGACGAAGATCAAGAATATAGCGGTCCCCTTCTTCGGCATCGTACCAGGGAGCTCGACCACTCCACTCGGGCAAGTGGTTCTACCCGACACCTTTGGCGACTCGGCGAACTTCCACACCGAGCTGATCACCTTCGAGGTCGTAGATGGCGACCTCCCCTACAACGCCATCCCCGGGCGGCCGGCCCTGATCAAGTTCATGGCCGAGAATCACTACGGGCACCGATGTATGAAGCTCCCGGGGCCCGGCAGCGTCATAACCGTCCGCGGTGACCTCAAGGCGGCGCACGGCTGCGAGGAAAAGGCCCTACCGCTCGCCGGCATGCTGCCTCAATAGGGTCCCGAGGTAACCCCGAAGAACGCCCACCGAAAGGCGGCAATCCAGCCCGGTGGCCCTACTAAGACCGTGCAACTCAAGGAGGGAAGCTCAGGCAAGTGCGCCTGCATTTCTGCTCAGCTCGACCCTGAAGGACCACGTGGAGGTCCATCCATGTTTGTGATGAGTATTTGACTTTATTTGAGCAAGGTGTGCTCAAGTTTGAGTTTGATTTGGATTGATTTTCAAAATGAAGCAATTTGAGTTGTCTCTGCAGGAGTAGCAGTACCGGCCGTATGGGCGCGGTAGTGATGAGTTGGATGGGTTTATTGCATATCATTGTGGGCATTGCTATGTGATGTGTTTCCTTGTCTTTGATGGTTGCAGGGCGACGATGCTAGGTCATGGTGACGCGGAGGATGACCGGGACTAGGCGAGGAGCGTCGGAGGTCCAGACGGTAGGGAGATCGCCGGAAGATGACCAGAGATGGAGTTTGGGCAAGTAAAGAAGACAAGGAAAGGAGATGATGCTAGCTAGTTGCCGCGTGGATCAATGAGGGCCGTCGGATTGAGGTCTAGTTGATAGGTTAGCGGGTCTAGGTAGTATGCTTTGAAAACCGTGCAAGAAAACCCGGTATGTGTGTGGGTTTTGGGTTAGCCCTTGCATGGCTGTGAGTGTGGGTTAATACTAGCCCTTAGATGAGTGCTCTAGGGTTGAGGGACTCATCCAAGGGTGGTAGGTGGCCCAAGAGTAGTATAAATAGGGGTGGAGGGGTAGCCTCCTCCCCTTGAAGGTTTTGAGGTTTTCGATGCTCCTTTGAGCTTTGCCCACATGAATGTGAGGCTTTGTAACCTCTCCTTCCAGAAATGAAATGTTTCCTCAAATCATTTCTTTTCTTTGTGCATTTACATTACGCATTTAAATTACGCAATTTACATTATGCACTTAAATTCCGCAATTAAATTCAGCACTTACATTCTTGCAATTTACATTTATGCAATTTGGATTTGCCTACCCTCCTTCTAAATGCTGTTCTTCTAGGATGTATTAAGGGTGTTCATTTTGTTTTACATCTTTCTTATACCCTTGGATAGACTAGAGATCAAGTTTTTTATCAATTTGCGAATCTGTCCAGAACTTGTTCTTCACGCAGCAGTCAGTATTTAATTTTTATAAAAATATATAAAAATCATTTTTAAGTGATTCTTTTTGGAGAAGGTGCAGGACTCATATATACATCTTTATAAAGTTTCTTGAGTCCACTGGTTGCACCGTTTGAGAGCTATGAAGTGTAAACCGAGCCTCAATCTTTCTGGTCGAAGTTCCTGACCTTTTGTATTGCTTGAATTTTCATTCTTATTCTACAAAGCTTTCTGAGGTGATTTTTGCTGGAGTGTTTCAAGACTCTACTGCTCAAAGGGACAAAAATTCCTAAAAATTTTAGAGCAACAGAAACTCACCAACCACCTGTTCCAACTGAGGACAATTTCTGAAAATCTGCTTTAACTTTTCTGAAAAGAGACTTTGGTATTTTAGCTTTATCTCTTTTAGAAAAGAAGTTTTTTGAATTGATTCCTCTTTTGTTTGGACACTTGACAACCAGGATTGTGATTAAAAAACCCCTCATATGATTCATGGTTCTTATCCATGCAAGCTAAGGGTACACATAGTTGTCTAATTGCTCTGGGTTATGGAGGGTGTGCGAATATGAGAAGCACCAGTTTGAACCAAAATATTTGGGTGCTTTAGATTTTTATTGCAAGAGTGTTTGGAGTACTTTGAGTGGGGGAAATTTTATTTGGGATCATTCACCCCCCCTCTGATCGCCATTTCGATCTTTCAATTGGTATCAGAGCCGGTTTTGCTCTTCCATAGATCTTGACCGGTCTCAAGAGTCATGGCGATGGACAAGTATTCCACCAAGCCTCCCATTTTTGCTGGAGTTGATTTTTTGTTTTGGAAATCGCGGATGGAGTCATACATCATTGCCCAGGGCTTCATGATATGGCAGAAGGTGAAACTCCCGTATGAGGTTCCTGCTGATGAAAACGTCACGATCGGAAATATGGCTGACGTTGAGGCGAACGCTAAGGCAAGGAACATCCTCATACAGGGTCTTAGCCGCAGTGAGTATGATAGGATTTCTCACCTTCGTTCCACTCACGATATTTGGGTGACCCTCGATGCTTACCATGAGGGCACTACTCAAATCAAGACCGTGAGGCAGGACCAGTTCAAGCGTGAGTTCAACAAGTTTGAACAACACGCTGGTGAGAGTCTTGATGAGTGCTTCGATCGTTTTACTAAGATCTTGAGCGATCTTAGAGCAGTTGGTTGTATATAACCTGACTCGGATAATGCTCGACATTTCTTGACCGCACTCGATTTGCGCATTTGGGAGATGAAGGTGACCACCATCAAGGACACCACTGACCTGTCGACCTTGACTCTTGACGGGCTTTATTCATGCCTCAAGACTCATGAGATCGACGTCATCTCATGGAAGACGAAGTCTCAGTCGATGGCTTTGGTCACCGATCCCATTGGATCCTCTCTTTCTGATTCTTCTGTTGGTTTCTCTCTCTCCGCCCTTTGCGAGCTAAGCGATGACCAACTGGAAAAATTTCCAGAAAATGAGCTTGCTCTTCTTGCTCGCAAATTTTCATATGCATACAAGAGAGTGAGAGAGAGGAAGAGAGGTGGGATGATCACCTGTTTCGAGTGTGGTGGGCCCAACCACATTCGAGCAAACTACCCCAAACTGCAGAAGGCTAAGAACGATACCGGCGGTTCGGCAAAGAACGACTACATCGACATGAACCGCAACAGGAAGCCTCCAGTTCGTGAGCCGACGCGTGAGAAGAAGTACCGTAACTTCTCCAAGAACAAGAAGCTCTTCCACCGCGTCCTCGCCGCGCTTGACGACATCAACCTCTCCGACACGGAGACATGGTGCTATGAGGACGAGGATGAACCGCAAGAGAAGAAGGGCGTCGACGACTTCTCCGGCATGTGCTTCATGGCCGACGCCAACGGCATCAACGACTCCGAGCTGTACAGCGACACGGATGAGGTACCCACCTACGACGATTTAAATGTTGCCTTCTGTAAATTAGGCAAGTTTCATGCTAAGGCTAGGTTGAGGTGTTCTGAGTTAGAGAAGAAAGTAGGTACCTTGACTCAGGAGTTAGCTTCACTTTAGATCTTCTCCCTCCCGAGTCACTGATGACTGTGTTCTCTGTAATGCTGTTCTTGTGGAGTTGGAGAACCTAAGGACCATACATGATAGTGTGCTTGCTGAACTGATAGTCTTAAGTTGAACAATGATAGCACTAGTTCTGTTGATGCTATTCCTGTTGAGGCTAGTTTTCTTCATGCTCACTCCACTCCATCATGCTCTAATTGCCCTAAATTGCTTGCTGAAATTGATGCCATGAGTTCACACCTTAAGAAGCTTTCTGCTAGAAATGATGAACTTGAATTGCATGCTTCTAAGGACCCAGTCAGCTCATGTGAGGGCTGTAGGCAACTAAAACTTGACAATGATGCTTTGAATGTCAAGTGTGATGAACTTGCTAAGGACTTACTAGTTAAGTCAAAATCTGGTTGCCTGTTGTGTGCTGGGGTTAAGGATGATGTGGATCAAATCCATGTCGAGCTTAGGAAGAAGTTAAAAGACCAAACCTTTAGGATTAGATATGCTTCTTGTGTTTCTTGTGAGACCCTCAAGATTGAGGCAACCGTGCTAAGGGAACAAAAAACACGTGCTGAGATCTTCTCTTTCTGGTTCTTCTTCTTCCTCTCCTTCCCCCTGTTCTTCTTGTGCATCTTTCTTTCGAGATTGCCAGTATCTTATGAGCACTCTCGAGAAGTTTGTTGGAGGCAAGAAGAAGCTCAATCTTATTCTAGACCAATCCAAAATTAGTAGATTCAATGAAGGTCTAGGATTTGATCCCTTGGAGCTTGCTCGGGTGCATCCTCCCACCATTGTGCGCGGCTCCAAGAGTGGTGAGATTGTGGTTGCTCCCAGAGTGAGCACCACCGTGTTTAGGTCTGCTGGGGTTGTCCATAGGACTTCTGACCAGAAGGGTGCTACTCCTGTTGCTTCTGTCTCTAGCAAGGCGAAGTACACATGCACATTCTGTAAGAAAAATGGTCACCTAGTAGATTTCTGCTTCAGGTGCGCCAAGATCACTCGGCGTGAGCGTGTTGCTGCTCTTATGGGTATTCAGGGTCATCCCCAGACTTTGAGTGCTCCTAAGGTACACACTGCTTCTAGACAGGTTAGAGAGTCGTCTGTTTTTGGGCAGCGTTCAGGACTCGGTTTTCATGATGGTTCTTCGAGTTTTAGTCTTGGAGCTGTTCGTAGTCAGTCTTTTCGTCGTTCTTTTGATATTCCTCGTTTTTCCCATCGAGGTAGATATCAGTGGCGTGAGGTGTTTTCTGGTAGGAGATTTAGGAAGCCTCACTGGGATAGTCTAGCTTTTGCACCACGGCGGGCTAACCCAGTTCCAGCTCCTAGATCATCTACTAGAGTTGCTACTGATCATGTTAAGGTTAAACGACAGAGAGTCACTCGAGTCCAGTCTTTTTCTGTGGCTGGTACTCTGAGGCGTCGTGTGGTTCAGTATTGGGTTCCCAAGTCTTCACTCTATCCCAGTACTGAGTCATCTTTCTTTCTTATGTCTTGATCAGGTTCGTCGGGTGGGAAAGGGAGATGTTTGGATTGTCGACTCCGGATGTTCTCGTCATATGACCGGAGATTCTCGATGGTTCTCTTCCCTAGTCCGAGCCCCGGGTGATGAGTTGATCACTTTTGGGGATGCTTCTTCAGGTAGAGTCATTGCTAAAGGTACCACTGCATTAACCAAAATTTCATTCTTAAAGATGTTGCCTTAGTAAGTAAGCTGCAATACAATCTGCTCTCTGTTTCTCAGCTTATCAATGACTCTTTCGAGGTAAGCTTCAAGATTAACCTGTAGAATCCTTGATTCATCAGGAGGGTTAGTTTGAGGGATTTCTAGATTTGGGAGAGTCTTTCGTGCTGATTTTTCTGCTTCTTCTGGAGACTCTCTTCGATGTTTGATTGCTTCTGAGTCCCGTGATCTCTCCTTCTGGTATAGGAGACTTGGTCACATTGGTTTTGATCATTTGACCCGAGTTAGTAGCCACGATCTCATTCGTGGTTTTCCTAAACTCAAAATGGTCAAAGACTTAGTTTGCTCTCCCTGCCAACATGGCAAGATGGTTGCCGCTTCTGATCCCTCAGTCACTGTTGTGATGACTGATGCACCAGGACAGCTTTTACATATGAACACTGTTGGTCCAGCTAGAGTGCAGTCAGTGGTGGGAAGTGGTATGTTCTTGTCATTGTTGATGATTTTTCGAGGTATTCTTGGGTGTTTTTCGTGGCCTCGAAGGATGAGATTTTTTCTCACTTCAGGGGTTTAGTCAGTAGGTTATCTATTGAGCTCCCAAGTGCATTACGAGCTATACGCAGTGATAATGGCACGTAGTTCAAGAATTCCTACTTTGGATGGTGAGCCTGCTGATCAGAAGGAGTTCCGGAGCATGATTGGCTCTCTCCTATATCTCACTGCTTCGAGGCCGGACATACATTTCGCTGTGTGTCTGTGCGCCCGATTTCAGGCTTCTCCTCACGCCTCTCACCACCAAGCGGTCAAGCGCATCTTCAGGTACTTTCGTGCTACCACTGATTATGGTATTTGGTACTCTTCTTCTTCTTGTCTATCCCTTTGAGCCTTTTCCGATGCAGACTTTGCTGGCTGTAGGATAGATAGGAAGAGCACTCTGGCACTTGCCAATTCATTGGCACTTCTCTTGTTTCTTGGTCATCTAGGAAGCGATGCAGGGTTGCATACCACCACCGAGGCCGAGTATGTTATCTGCGACCGATTGATGTAGCGAGTTCTCTGGATGAGATCGACCTTGCGGGACTTTGGATTAGATATACAGAGTGTGCCACTTTTCTGTGACAACACTTCTGCTTTTTGCATTGCTAAGAATCCAGTGCAGCATTCCCGGACCAAGCACCAATATTGATATTAGATATCACTTTCTTAAAGACCATGTGGAGAAGGGGGATATCGCGCTTCAGTTTGTAGAGAGTGACCATCAGTTAGCCGATGTATTTACCAAGCCTTTGGATAGCTCCAGGTTTGTTGCCTTGAGGAGTGAGCTTGGAGTTGTGAGCCCATACGGCTTATCTTGAGGGGAAGCTGGTTTGTATATTATGTACTATATATTTTCTTCCAGCATTTCCTTTCTTTTTCTGGGTGATTATGGGCTGTTTTTCACTTTGTTTGAGTCCACCTCACTTAGACTTCTGGCATGCCTTGCATGGACCTCTTATCTTGTGCTTTAGGTTGCTATTATGCGTGATTAGCTGAGTTCCCTCACAGTCTTATAAGTCTAGCAGGTATTGGGCCTCCTAGGTAGACAGGGTCTGTGTGCACTCCTTAGTTGGGATCTAGAGTTAGCTTCCCTATGTCAGTCTCTGGGGAAGATAAGAGCGAGTCTGAGCCGTAGTGAGTCTCTTCTATCTTATCTATGCTCAATAGCCATCCAGTTTTGCTGTTTCTCGACTTCTTCTCCTCATTTTGTTTTTCTGGTTTTTATTGAGTTCATTCGGGTTTTCTTTATGCCTAATCTTGATAATAACTCAATTTTAACCAGATTTGAGCTTAAAATTGATTCTTTTGTTGAGGGGGAGTTTGGGAATCTGTTCGTGCATTTCATATAGACTACATTTCTTGTTTAATGAGCTTTGTCTATTATACAATTGATTCCTTCTTCATACTATACACCATGCTACATCATATGGAGGAAATCACTAGCTTAGATATGTTCAAGTTCATTTAACTTGCTAAGCTTAAAAATGAAATAAGCCTTAAATGAAAAACTTGATGAAACTTGTTATTTTTACTTGCTAGGTTTCTTCTCTAGAGGTTTGTGCCATAATTTGAGAAATTTTGGAGTTCTCTAGAGTCTCTATAGCAACTTGGGTGAAACTAGTTTGATCCATGCTAGATTCCTTCAATTGCTCATAAATCATTGTGCTAAAAATGAAAATTAAACAAAATTGACTCTTCTTGTGCACATACGACTCAACACCTTGTATTCACAAGACCGCTTCCCATTGCACTTGGGATAAACTTGGAATAAATCGTGTTTGACCTAGACCATCCTTTTAAGAGTTCATCTTGAGATGGTCGCATACGGCTTGAGTCAATTGATTGTCAAAAGAAAATGCAAATAAATTAAAAACAAAGACATATGTGGGTAAAGAATGCAAATAATGTCAAACATCTGCACTCCGCTATGTCTTGTATGATGATAAATCAAAATTTGCATTAAGTGATAAATGAGCCCGAAGGACCTTGTATGCTCTTCTAGATTCCCCAAAGTGTTGAGTAGGTTGAACTCTAGGTTTTCCTTTTGATCCTTAGAGTGGCTATTCTTCTATTTTTGAAACTAAAGCTAAGTGTTGCACTTGTCAAATCTTGCTAAAAAATGAAATATTCAAAACTAAGCTTGTATTTGCACTTGGACATGTCTTAGACTAGTCTAATCTAAAAATTGACTAGCTTGGTGTCATATCTTGTCATTGTGATCAATTGGATAATCTTCAAAGCTCCCATAGGTTGCATTTCATGCATACATAGAAAGAGGTAGAAAATTCCATTTTGATGCCTATATTGCCAAAAGGGGGAGAAAATGTAGAAAAGGCATCATTAAAAAAAAGATACAAAATGTCTATTTCTTATGGATCATAATCACATTTGGCACTTATGATTGGTTTTTAGAGCTTTTGTGGAAAACTTGCTCTTTTCATTGTCTTGCTCTAAATTCTTTCTCGCAACTTGGTCATGATTTTATATCTTTTTCTCTGGACCAAGTTTGGCTTTGCAAACAAAGTGCTTTCTTCTTCACTCATTCAAACTAAAATTTATGCCTTTTGTGTGGTTTGTCAATATATTCATCAAGGGGGAGATTGAAGGACCACGTGGAGGTCCATCCATGTTTGTGATGAGTATTTGACTTTATTTGAGCAAGGTGTGCTCAAGTTTGAGTTTGATTTGGATTGATTTTCAAAATGAAGCAATTTGAGTTGTCTCTGCAGGAGTAGCGAAGACTACCGTATGGGCGCGGTAGTGATGAGTTGGATGGGTTTATTGCATATCATTGTGGGCATTGCTATGTGATGTGTTTCCTTGTCTTTGATGGTTGCAGGGTGACGATGCTAGGTCATGGTGACGTGGAGGATGACCGGGACTAGGCGAGGAGCGTCGGAGGTCCAGACGGTTGGGAGATCGCCGGAAGATGATCAGAGATGGAGTCTGGGCAAGTAAAGAAGACAAGGAAAGGAGATGATGCTAGCTAGATGCCGCGTGGATCAATGAGGGCCGTCGGATTGAGGTCTAGTTGATAGGTTAGCGGGTCTAGGTAGTATGCTTTGAAAACCGTGCAAAAAAACCCGGTATGTGTGTGGGTTTTGGGTTAGCCCTTGCATGGCTGTGAGTGTGGGTTAATACTAGCCCTTAGATGAGTGCTCTAGGGTTGAGGGACTCATCCAAGGGTGGTAGGTGGCCCAAGAGTAGTATAAATAGGGGTGGAGGGGTAGCCTCCTCCCCTTGAAGGTTTTGAGGTTTTTGATGCTCCTTTGAGCTTTGCCCACATGAATGTGAGGCTTTGTAACCTCTCCTTCCAGAAATGAAATGTTTCCTCAAATCATTTCTTTTCTTTGTGCATTTACATTACGCATTTAAATAACGCAATTTACATTATGCACTTAAATTCAGCACTTACATTTTTGCAATTTACATTTATGCAATTTGGATTTGCCTCCCCTCCTTCTAAATGCTGTTCTTCTAGGATGTATTAAGGGTGTTCATTTTGTTTTACATCTTTCTTACACCCTTGGTGATGTGAAGTTGTGTCCCGATCTTTCGATGAGAGCGATAACTATCGATTTGTGGAACCGACTTTGACGATCCGACTACAACGTACGACGACGATGCGCCTTAGCAATCGCTAAACCAACTCCGGAGTGTTATTGATCTTGCCGTGGGCACGATCAACCTGAACACGAGGTTCAATTCCTGCAAGCAACCGAAGAACAAGCAAGAACAATGGTAAAAGCAATCTGAAATTGCAAATAAGAATTGTAGGCCAAAATAAGGTGGAGTTCTATTGAAGGTCTTGACATGGTGGCTGTCCAGCACAACTCGAAGACGCAAAGTTTGCACTTGGCTAAACTAATCAAACAAAACCCAAAACCCTAGATGGGGTTGCGGCTGGTTATTTATGAGATAACAAGAGGAGGTGGTCGTTCAAAACCCTAGGAAACCAAATACAATTCGATTACAAGGCCCAAGGCCTACTCTGACTCGGATTGGAAAAGTGACATGACTTGTTTTGCAGTTTCCGGACAGCTCAGAAGGAATTTGAAGGTGAGACTGGATCCATTGAAAAGAGGGCGACGAAAACTTTCAATCAAGTACTCATGTGCCCCGAACACCCTTCTGGATCAAAAGTTATGGCCGTTTTAAGTTGGTGCTGTCTCAGGAGGCCGAATTGGATTCCAGAACGTGATGGATTTGATCTCTCTCTCTTCTTGGCCCGTGGATGATGTGTTGGAGTAGGCACAACCAAATGTGGTCATATCCGTAGTAGTGATGTCCTCATCATCCTCCCTTTCTTGAATTTGAGTCGTCCTCGACTCATGCTCACTTTTAGCTTGACCTCAACAAAAGTATTCTCATGTTCAGATCATCCTCCACAAAGCTCAATATTTCTTTCCAGCATATAAAGGCATGTTGAAAGCTTGCACTCTTGGACGCTTCCTCCCCCCTGTGAAGGAAAGCCATCCTAGTAGATGTAGATGATACAGAGGATGCCGTGAAGTGTCGCCAAATTGATATAGCGTTGATCATATCCAGGACGAGCATGGTCTCATCATTCTCCTTTCTTGAATTGGAGTCGTCCTCGACTCCATCACATTCTCTGCAAAATGTTAGTAGCGAGAAAGAGCAAAGCAACATGCATATCTTTTGTGCTCAAATCAATGTCTCGTGAATCAAAATCACCCAAACACTCCCTTTCTTGAAAACTATCATATAGATTATAATCGATGTAGGGGTACTTGATATGATATTAGAATTATCAAATTGATCACATTGTTGCATAGGATGTGGAGGTCTCAGATCTGAACAAATGTATAATCTATGCACTTTGTATTCTCCTTTATCATTATGTTTGCCAACAACATAGAAAATATTTCGTGATAACCATGGCAAATCGAATGTACAAAAATCTTCTCCTTGAAACTATCCAGATCACACGAACATCAAATTCAATGTAACCTAAAGTATCTAAAGAAGACATCAATTTAAGCTCATCTTCTTCACTAGCAATTTGAATAACATGTCTATGTTCAGCGCAAGTGTTTTGTTCAAATATAAATATTTCATGTTCATTCACTAATTGTGGCGTGGATATAAATAAGTGAAGCATTATGACACAACTCTTCTTTATCACTAGGAATAGCAACAAAATCAGCAATGGGTTCCATTAATAGTTGCTCTACGATAGCACGATTCAAGGACAGTTTTGTCTCTTCAAAATGATTTTCACCATGTATACAGTCCATACCTTTGACATTACCTTCTAAATCATTCTCCGTGGTTGTAGGTGCAACTTCAATTTCCAACTCTTCACATACGTATGGAGCAGCAAATATCTCCTCTTTTTTCATATTTTCTTCTTCATCTTTCTCCGATGGTGCTCACTTTTCGCAAAATGTTAGCTACAAAGAAGGTGCAACAATGGGCACCTCAAATAAAGCTAAAGGCTCTTTCAAAGATTCAAGAAGCATGTTTTCACTCTAAAAGCACATTCAATCAATTCGAAAGACAACTATATGTTTCATCAACAAGAACATCCTGAATTTCATGATTAAGTCCACGTATGAACCTAAGCTCAGTAGCTTCCTCACATTCTTGTAAACCACAACGCAACAAACAATTTTGCAAATCATGAAAGTATTCTATAACAGTTTTAGAACCTTGTTTTAAGCATTGAAGTTTAGTAAGCAAATATTTAGCAACATATTCAGAACATAATCATTTCTCATAAGTCTTTTCATTGCATTCCAAGTTTTAGGGTCTTTATCATGTCTAGATATATGCTTCCACCAATATATCGATCCGACGTTAACACTTTAATCATGCACTAATCTTTTGGTTTTCGATAAGTCATAGTTTGCAAATTCTTTATCTACCGCTATCTCCCAATTAATATATGCATTAGGATCGAACTTTCCACCAAAAGGAGGCAACTCAAACTTGATTTTACCTTGTTCATCATCGTGGATGAACCCGTGGCGATGTGTGGTGGGGCGACCGATGCAACAAGGCCCATGCTGGGATGTCGGGCAGCAATGGGAACCCACAGTAACGTAGTACACCATTGTTGTTGCTTAGGAGACGAGGCGGAGGACTGGAAGTTCCAGGGACAGCAGCTGCAAGCATATCATCAAGTCTAGACAAAATAGTAGCAAGGGTAGTGTTAGCAACTCCCTGAGCAGTCTCGATGGACCGGAAACGGTCTTCTTGCAGCGACATTTTCTCATTAGTGAGTTGTACATTGCCCTTCGTGCGTGGAGAATGATGCAGTGAACTCTTGTCACCTGACATGGTTAGAAGCATAAAGGGAAAGACAAAGGTTTATGTAATTCACAATCAACTACTAGGAAGTGGAGAAAAGTCGCTCAACTCTCAAGCCTTAACCAAAGCTCTTACAAGTTCTTACCGTGCAGCAGGAGTTGTCGGCCGTTGGCGGTGTCAAAAGTTCTTCGAAGCTTGGATAAAGCGATTGCAAGGGACCGAACAAACGTACAAGGTAAAATATGTGGAGCTTGGTAGGCTATACTTATTTCCTATGCAATCTGTTAATTCTAGTTATTGTAATGACAAGTAAGGACCCAAAATAGAAATCACAAGTCCTAGTTGCCGATCTCAAAGATATAAGCGAATTTCAAGGCAACTCACGCAAAGATGATGTAACTTAATGCAACCAATGGAATGAGCTAAATAAGAAAATTTTCAGTACCAAAGCTCGTGTTGCATAAGTTATAGAGAGACACTAGCTAATTGCTTCAGAAAAGATAAAAGGGCACAAGATTGCTCACTAATTAATACAATTGCACAATCTGAAAAATAATGAACACAAATTAGGGTTTCGCTCAATGTAGTGCTGCCGGCCACTATTATGTTTTCTTTTCTTTTCTTTTCTTTTTTGGCCTTTTGGCTCTTTCTTTCTCTCTTCTTTCTTTTGGTGACTTGCGGCCAACACTAGTATGAGCAAAGTTTTGGAATCCCTAACTTTATATCACAAGATAGTATGATATGATAATTCAAGATTATGCAATGTATCAATATGAACAGCCCTAAGCAATATCAAATAGCTAGTCTCAATTGGGATCAAAGTATTCGCAAAGGATGAATTGGTTAACAAAGGTATGTATACTGATATTTTTGGAGTTTTATGGATTATGGATGCTACTGGACTCAACCAACTCAAAGGAACAAAACTAGAACACGAAATGAAGCAAAACACCCAAATTCAAAGTTTCTAGGGCAGCAGATTTGTCGCCTAGATTACAGATTCAAAACGACCGAATTTAGAAGGTTCACTATGGAAAGAATTGAAGCTTATGTCCTCAGCTTTCAAAAGAGTACAAGAACATGCAATTTGGAGCTCGGGGGTGGATGTTATGGCTCAAAAACCGAACTGCACAGAAAACCCCAAATTTCAGCCTGCGAGACTGATTCCGATTCCGAATCAAATTCGGTTTTAAGGAGTCCAAATCACAAAGGACACCCAAAAACGTTTTTGTACAGGACTCTTCAAGGATTCAGGAAAGTATAAAAACATCCCAAACAGAGTTCGGACGTGAGAATTATGATCAAAATACCGAACCGATCTGGATTGGAAGTACAACTTGCTTCAACAAATTTGATATCCAGATTAAACAGATTTAGCTCCAGAATTAGAGTTCATGCCCAACTAGGTTTTTGTAGAGATCGTTCCCAGGTTTTAGGAAAGTACAAAAACACTAGAATCCGAGCTCGTATGCGAAAGTTATGAACAAAACAAAGTACTGGACAGATTGAAAGAAAAACTACGCGAAGGAAAAACGATCAGCAACTAAAACAAGGACTCTAATGGATCAAAACCTAACAAAACTCACTAAAATACTAGATTGAATCTAAAGGTTGAATTTTTGTGGGGTAATTTTCAATTTAGGACAGAAAACAAAAACTAATCTACGGTACAGAATCTCTCACCGAGAAACTTGGCGCTCTGATACCACCTGATGTGAAGTTGTGTCCCGATCTTTCGATGAGAGCGATAACTATCGATTTGTGGAACCGACTTTGACGATCCGACTACAACGTACGACGACGATGCGCCTTAGCAATCGCTAAACCAACTCCGGAGTGTTATTGATCTTGCCGTGGCACGATCAACTGAACACGAGGTTCAATTCCTGCAAGCAACCAAGAACAAGCAAGAACAATGGTAAAAGCAATCTGAAATTGGAAATAAGAATTGAAGGCCAAAATAAGGTGGGGTTCTATTGAAGGTCTTGACAAGGTGGCTGTCCAGCACAACTCGAAGACGCAAAGTTTGCACTTGGCTAAACTAATCAAACAAAACCCAAAACCCTAGATGGGGTTGCGGCTGGTTATTTATGAGATAACAAGAGGAGGTGGTCGTTCAAAACCCTAGGAAACCAAATACAATTCGATTACAAGACCCAAGGCCCACTCTGACTCGGACTGGAAAAGTGACGTGACTTGTTTTGCAATTTCCGGACAGCTCAGAAGGAATTTGAAGGTGAGACTGGATCCATTAGAAAGAGGGAGACGAAAGCTTTCAATCAAGTACTCATGTGCCCCGAACACCCTTCTGGATCAAAAGTTATGGCCGTTTTAAGTTGGTGCTGTCTCAGGAGGCCGAATTGGATTCCAGAACGTGATGGATTTGATCTCTCTCTTTTCTTGGCCCGTGGATGATGTGTTGCAGTAGACACAACCAAATGTGGTCATATCCGTAGTAGTGATGTCCTCATCATCCTCCCTTTCTTGAATTTGAGTCGTCCTCGACTCATGCTCAGCTTTTAGCTTGACCTCAACAAAAAGTATTCTCATGTTCAGATCATCCTCCACAAAGCTCAATATTTCTTTCCAGCATATAAAGGCATGTTGAAAGCTTGCACTCTTGGACGCTTCCTCCCCCCTGTGAAGGAAAGCCATCCTAGTAGATGTAGATGATACAGAGGATGCCGTGAAGTGTCGCCAAATTGATATAGCGTTGATCATATCCAGGACGAGCATGGTCTCATCACTTGGATAGACTAGAGATCAAGTTTTTTATCAATTTGCAAATCTGTCCAGAACTTGTTCTTCACGCAGCAGTCAGTATTTAATTTTTATAAAAATATATAAAAATCATTTTTAAGTGATTCTTTTTGGAGAAGGTGCAGGACTCATATATACATCTTTATATAGGTTCTTGAGTCCACTGGTTGCACCGTTTGAGAGCTATGAAGTGTAAACCGAGCCTCAATCTTTCTGGTCGAAGTTCCTGACCTTTTGTATTGCTTGATTTTTCATTCTTATTCTACAAAGCTTTCTGAGGTGATTTTTGCTGGAGTGTTTCAAGACTCTACTGCTCAAAGGGACAAAAATTCCTAAAAATTTTAGAGCAACAGAAACTCACCAACCACCTGTTCCAACTGAGGACAATTTCTGAAAATCTGCTTTAACTTTTCTGAAAAGAGACTTTGGTATTTTAGCTTTATCTCTTTTAGAAAAGAAGTCTTTTGAATTGATTCCTCTTTTGTTTGGACACTTGACAACCAGGATTGTGATTAAAAAACCCCTCATATGATTCATGGTTCTTATCCATGCAAGCTAGGTGTACACATAGTTGTCTAATTGTTCTGGGTTTTGGAGGGTATGCGAATATGAGAAGCACCAGTTTGAACAAAAATATTTGGGTGGTTTAGATTTTTTTTGCAAGAGTGTTTGGAGTACTTTGAGTGGGGGAAATTTTATTTGGGATCATTCACCCCCCCACTCTGATCGCTATTTCGATCTTTCAGACCCAAAATAGGAAGACGAGCTCGCCACCTTCCTCTGAAATAATAAAAGTATTTTTGCATGGGAACCAGCGGACATGCCAGGGTCCCACGTGAGGTGGTCGAGCACAAGCTGCAAACAAGGCCTGGCTGCTTGCCCGTGCGCCAGAAACTGCGACACTTCTCCCTTGAGAAAGCGGCGATAATCAGGGAACACCTCGACAAGCTCCTAAAGGTCGGCTTCATTCGCGAGGTCAACTACTCCGAATGGCTGGCCAACCCTGTAATTGTACAAAAGAAAGGTGGAAAATGGAGAATGTGTGTCGATCACACGGGCTGAAACGCTTCGTGCCCCAAAGATAACTTCCCTCTTCCACGCATAGATCAGATTGTGGACTCCACCGCCAATGCCAAGATGTTGAGTTTTCTCGATGCCTACTCTGGCTACCACCAGATCAAGCTCACCGTGGAAGACGAAGACAAGACCGCCTTCATCACGCCGTTCGGAATCTTCTGCTACACGACCATGTCGTTCGATCTCCACAACGCGGGCGCGACGTTCCAGCGGCTGATAGTCAAGACTTTTGACCCGTAGATCGGCCGAAACCTCGAGGTCTACGTCGATGACATCATCGTCAAAAGCTCCTCCGAGGCCGACCAAGTCAACGATCTGGCCGAGACCTTCGCCAGTCTAAACAAGTTTGGCATCAAGCTTAACCTCGAGAAATGAGTCTTCGCCACGACCTCCGGAAAGGTGCACGGCTACATGATCGGGGGCTCGGGCATGGGCCCGAAACCGGAGAAGATCGAGGAAATCGAACAGATGGCAGCCCCGACCTCGGTAAAACAAGTCCAGAGTCTCGTCGACCGCATCGTTGTCCTCAGCCGCTTCATCTCCCGGCTCGATGAGCGAGGGCTACCCTTCTTCAGGATCCTGCGCAGGCACGGGGGCTTCGAGTGGACCCCCAAAGCCCAACGATCCTTCCACGAGCTCAAGACATACCTCTCAAGCCCACCTCTATTGACAACTCCGCAACGGGGCGAATTGCTGTTACTCTACCTCGCGGCCACGACCCAGGCCGTTAGCGCGGTCCTGGTAGCCGAGCGGGCCGGACGACAGCACCCAATCTACTACGTTAGTGAGGTGCTTCATGGGCCAAAAGAGCGCTACCCTCTGGTCCAGAAGCTCCTCTACGCCCTCTTCATGGCCTCGCGCAAGCTTCGGCACTACTTTCAAGCGCATGCGGTGGTCATCCCAAGCGAGCTCCCGCTCGGAAAGAGATCCTCAGGAACACGGAGGCTGGAGGTCACGTCGACAAGTGGGTCACAGAACTGACCGAGTTTGACCTCCGCTTCGTGGCCCGCACCGCCATCAAATCGTAGGCGCTAGCCGATTTCGTGGTCGAGCAAACGATCGAGCCTGCCCCCGAGCCCGAGATCGAAGTCGAAGACCCTTGGATCATGTTTTTCAATGGGTCGAGGTCGTTTGAGCGCTCAGGGGCTGGCGTTCTCATCGTCACCCCTCGATGTGACCACCTGAGGTATGTGGTCCGCTTCTGTTTCCCCGCAACCAACAAAGCAGCGGAACATGAGGCCCTCTTGGCTGGCCTGCGAGCTTGCAACTCTCTGGGCATCCGCCATCTGATTGTTAAAGGGACTCACTCGTCGTCAATCATTTCAACAAAGACTATCGGTGTTCGGACACACTAACAGCCAAGCACTCGCCGAGGTACGCAAGATGGAGAGATGGTTCCAAAACTCAAGATCCAAAGACGCGCTGCAAGGAAGGACAACTCCACCGCCGACCTGCTGTCCAGGCTCGGATCGTCCGGTGATGAGCTTCCGCCGGACGTCATCCTCGAGACCTTGGCCGCGCCATCCGTCGCCGACAAGGAAGAACCGGTGGCCCTCCTCGAGAGTGTTCCCTCGTGGATGGACCCGATCGGTCAAGTTCCTCGACCGCGGGGAGCTCCCCGCTACTCCGGTCGAGAGGAGCAGGATCCGGCGTCGCCCAGGCTCATACAGGCTCATCGGCGGACATCTTTACCATCTAGGAGCCCTAGGCATTCTGTCAAAATGCATCACTCCTGAGGATGGTAAGTACTTGCTCGGCGATGTACATTCTGGCCTATGCAGCGCTCACTCTTCTTTCAGGATGATGGTCGGGAAGGCGTTCCGGATGGGATTTTATTGGCCAACGGCGCTCGGGGACGCTCAAGACATCGTCCACGCTTGCCAGGCCTGCCAATTCCATGCTCGGAAGGCCCGAAAACCGGCCTACGCCTTGCAGACCATTCCCCTCTCCTGGCCATTCTCGACGTGAGGCCTCGACATCCTCGGCCCCTTCCCGAGGTCGGTTGGAGGGAAGAAATTCCTGTTCGTCGCCATCGACACTCTCTCGAAGTGGATCGAGGCTGAGCCGGTCTACGTTATCACCACCAAAGACGCGGTAAGGTTCTTTCGTTCCTTCGTGGTCACGAGGTACGGAGTCCCTTACAGGATCATCACCGACAATGGGTCCATAATGAAACTAAGTGCCAAACACCCTGACACGTGTCCAGGCCCCCGCGGGCTTTAGAGCGTTTTCCCCGAGCTCGGAGGACTATCCCCGAGCTAGGGCAAAGATATCCCCGAGCTCGAAGGACTGATCCCGAGCTCGGGCAAGGGTGTCCTCGGGTCCGTGCTGGCCCCGCAAGCCTCCTCGACCTCGGCGCCTTCAGTACAGCCTCCAGCATAGTATTCCCTTTCCCTGCATGACCCCTCTCCCCTGCATGGGAATTGGGGCCACCAACTCCTATCAGATCCCCTGCGTGGGAACTAGGGCCCAGCGGCTCCTGTCTAAATCCCCTGCGTGGGAACTAGGTCCCAGCGACCCCTGTCAAGTCCCCTACGTGGGAACTAGAGTTAACTGTTCCCGTCAACTCGCAGACATCGCCTGACGTCAGCACTCGAGATGAACGCCCAGAGGTCTATAAAAGCGCCAGGAGTACCCTGATCAAAAGAGAGCGAGAGACTGACCAAAAAGAGAGCACAAACACAAGGAGGGTGCACCAAGACACAATCGTACGTCAGACCGCCTCACCGAGCTCCCCCTCGGCCACCACTTCCGAGTGGCCCCAAGGTCGAGCTTCCTGCTCATCCTCCCCCGAGGAGCCTATTAGTCATCTTTCGCCTACAGGCAAGACTGGAGTAGAGCTATTACCCGTCCTAGGGGGCTCGAACCAGTATAAACCCCGTGTCTCCCCTGTTCGTTTGCCCTTCTTCCTCGAGCTGTGTGCCTGCCGACGCCCCACTTTCCCTAAGAGCACGACTTGGGGCCTCACCCCTTTACACGATCCTTCCTCCTCTTGTGGTTGGCGATCCCGATCGTCGACACATAGTGATGAGGACATCTTTCCTAGAGACACAACTGCGCCTAGTCACTCATCTCATACACAAAAAGTTGAACCCGTATTACAGGAACCAATTACTCGTGCTCGAGCATGTAGACTCAATTATCAGTTGAATACGTTCCTAGGCTTTCATACAAATGATTCACAGAATGGAATGCTATTTAATCCTTTTGATGATTTTATTGTCCTTAGGAACCAAGGAGAAGAACCTCGAAGCGCCAAGCATAAAGCCAGGTCGTCATGCCCGCGAGTTGGACTAGGATTCGGCCTCCGTGATAGCACCAACTTAAAACGGCCATAACTTTTCATCCAGAAAGGTGTTCAGGGCACATGAGTACTTGATTGCAATATTTCTTTGCCCTCTTTCCAATGGATCTAGTTTCATCTCCAAATTCCATCTGAGCTGTCCGAAATCTGCAAAATAAATCACGTCACTTTTCGAGTCTGAGTCCAAGTGGGCCTTGATCCTTTTAATCATGTTGTTTTCGATCTCCCTTAGTTTTGGATGACCTCCTCCTCCTCTTATCTCATAAATTGGCAGTTGCACCCTCATCTAAGGTTTGGGTTTTGGTTGATTAGTTTAGCCAAGTGCAAACTTTGAATTTTCGAGTTGTGTTGGACAACCACCTTGTCAAGATCTTCAATAGAACCCCACCTTGTTTTTGCCTTCAATTATTATTTGCAATTTCAGTTTGCTTTTATTATTATTGCTTGTTCTTCGGTTGCTTGCATGAAATGAACCTCGTGTTCAGATTGATCGTGCACATAGCAAGATTAATAACCCTTCGGAGTTGGTTTAGAGATTGCCAAGGCACATCGTCGTCGTACGTTGTAGTCAGATCGTAAAAGTCAGTTCCACCTGATGAGGACATCACTTCTATGGATATAGCCACACCTGCAAATCCATCACCTACGCATCAATCGGTCCCCGTTGCTGTAATACATGGACCGATTACTCGAGCTCGCGCACGTCAACTCAATTACTGTGAATTCGTTCCTCGGCTTCATACGAATATTTTAATGGATGGAATGCTATTTAATTCTTGTGATGATGTCCTTTGCCTCAGGAACTTGGGTGAGGAACCAACCAAGATGAAGGATAGAAGAGAAGTGCACGAGTTCGGTTCAGATTCGACTCAGGACAGGGCTGACTTGTTTCGCCGCCACGGCTACATCCGACTCCGTTTTGGGCGTTCTTGTACTTCACTGAAAGCTTATCAAGTCTACTTTCCAACGGATCTGGAATCACATCCAAACTCCTTCTGAGTTGACGGGAATCGTTCAATCAAGCAGCGTCACTTTTTCAGTCCAAGTCAAAAGTGGGCCTTTGGCCTTGTAACAAGGAAAGCCCACTTAAGGCTGCACCCTAGGGTTCCTAGACGCTCTCCACAATAAAAACAGCCAGCCGCTGCCATTAGATGGTGGGTTTTTTAGATCAAAGATAGCAGTTGCTACTTCTTGTAATCGCGCGTGTTGGCTAAACCGCCTCAATTACTTGTCATCGAAAACCCTCTTTGTGATTCGAATGAACTCGTGGTTTCAATTATAATTTCAGTGCTTGTTCATCTTGTTCTTGCGTGTTCTTCGATTGCTTGTAGGACAAAGGCCTTCGTGGTCGTTGATCGTGCACCAAAGAAGATCAATAACAACTTCGAAGTCGGTGTAACGATTGCTAAGGCGCATCGTCTGGGACGGTGTAGTCGGATCGCCAACGCCTTCTTCCACCCAATCGAATCTATCCTCTCTCATCGAAAGGTCGGACCTATCCTCCTATCACGTGGTATCGAGCTCAAGGTTGATCGGTGAGAGATTTTTTTTCCCATCCATTATTTTACCTACTGATCCGTAAAACCATAAAAAAACAAATAGGCGATTAGATCTCCTTGTCCAAAACAGTTTGTGCCCTTGCTTTTGCTACTTTAGTTCTCGCTTGTTGAATTTACTTGTTGCTTCGACGAGTCAAGTTGCTGGTCTTTAGTTTCATCCTTTAGAGTTTCGAGTTCAGTCATGTTTTTGTCACGATTATGCTCATAATTTGAGTCGATTCGTTAGTAGATCAGATCGGAGTTGAGTTTGTTTCTGTCTAGTGTGGGAGATCAAATTGGGTTGCCGATTTCCTTGCTTTGTTTACTAATCCGCTTGATTCTCTGTGTTTACCAAAATAAATATCAGTTTCCAAATATATATATATAAAAAAAGAGGCCGGTGCAGATACAAGAGCCGCACCAAATCAAGGAGTTAAAAAAAAAAGGCAAGTGCATATAGAAAAGCCGCACCAAATCAGAGAAGAAAAAGGCAAGTGCAGATAGAAAAGCCGCACCAAATCAGAGAAGAAAAAGGCAAGTGCAGATTTCAAAAGCCGCACTAAGAGAGTTTGTGCCAAAAGTCCTTTGTGCAAATTTTGTTTTTAGGGTCTCCTGAGTTCATCTAAGAGAGTTTTGTGACCCTCCCAAAAAAAAAAAAAAAAAAACTTGCTGTTTTGGGCGTTTCGGTGACGACGTTTGTGTCTTGGCTCGCGTCTCTAGTACGGTTCGGGACTAGGACCAGCACGGTACCGTCGTAGAACGTTTATTTAGCTTGTTGTGACTAACGTGGTGAAGGTTACTCCTTGTGCTATTTCAGCCACCTATAGCTCCACAGATTGTCTCCTACTCTCTGAAGTTGTTTGTCTTGCTGGTTGCCAACACCTCCTTGCTAAAGCTTGGTAAGAACAGGTAAGAACTTGTTTGAACAGGTTGAGAGTGAGCGATTTGACACTAGCACACCACTTGTAGATAGGGATAATCTTGTTACTTGGTGTTAGCCTTTTTTTCTTTTTTTTTTCTAACCATGGCAGGATCTAAGCCGATAAAGGGGACAACATTCACCTCGCACACGGGGATCGTGACAAAGACTTCGAGCGCCAAATGAGGCTTCACACCGATGCGCTTGATGAGGACGTTCGTGTTACCAATGACCGCCTTGGTCAATTGGAGGCGATTCAAATTGACACCAACACCAAAATCACCGCGTTGGAAGTTTCGTGGCGCAATCAACACCTCCTTGCAAGATTCTTGCAGCGACTTGAGGAGAGGGATCGTGGACGCCCACCGATGGACATGTGAGCAGCGTTGCAGAGACAATGAACAGGACTATGCAATGGACACCGGTTGAGGAAGAGGAGGATGATAGGCCACAACGACAGCTACACCGCAACCGCCATGGTATGGGTTTGCGACCACCACGACGCAGTGTACGTGAACATGATGACTCCTAGGATCAATCAAATTCAGATGCCACCTTTTGATGGGAAATATGACCCGATGCATACCTCACTTGGGAACTAGTCAGAGATCGAAATTTGCTTGCTATGATTTTCCGAACACAAGAGGGTTAGGGCTACAACTAGTGAGTTTATTGATTTTGCCTCCGCTTGGTGGCGCGAGTATCGTAATAAGACCCCAAACAATGTGCCACAAACTTGGGATGCTTTGAAAAGGATCATGCGAGCTAGATTTGTTCCTTCGTATCATGCACTAGATTTATTACATAAGTCGCAGCAATTGAGACAAGGTAGCAAATCAGAGAAGAATATTATCGGGAACTACAAACAGGCATGTTGCTGTGGGTTAGTGGAAGAAGAGGAAGCTGCTATGGCTAGATTTATGGGAGGGGTGACCGTGAAATTCGTGACATATTAGCTTACAAGGAATACAATTCTATCACTGCTTATTCCATCTTGCTTGTAAAGTGAAAGGGAAGTGCAGGGGCGCGCAAGGACTAATGTTTCGCAGGTCGGACTACATCATGGCATCCACGCATTTCAAAGAACTGCCCCAAACCGCATCTTCACAAGGTACCACTAGCACCGCCACACACGCCCAACAAAACCAATGCCGCAGCATCCGAAGCAACAAAGGGTCAAGCACCAACACCCGCCAAGAGCGCTTCGTCCGCTGCATCCACGGGAAGAACGAGGATATTCGGTGCCTACAATGCAAGGGATTTGGGCATGTGAGGAAAGATTGCCCAAGCAAACGTGTCCGATTGTGCGGGATATCGTGAGTATTCTTACGCTAGTGATTTGGATGATGAGACATATGCTATGCTTGCCATTGACCATGCAGAAGTGGACATGAGAAGGAAGAAGAACATATTGGTGCTGAAAATGCGAACATTATGAGAGCCTTGTTGTTCGGCGCGTGTTGAGTGCCCAAATGGGGAAGGCCAATGTAACCAATGACATAATTTGTTTCAAACCAAGTGTGTGGTCATGGAGCGCCATGCGCGTCATCATTGATGGGGTAGTTGCAATAACTTAGCAAGTTCGAGATGGTTCAAAAGCTAGAGTGAAAACAAGCCCACATCCACACCGCACTCACATCCAATGGTTTAACGACAATGTAAGATAAAGGTAACACGATTGGTAAGAGTGCACTTTGCCATTGGTTCGTATCATGACTATATTGATCATGCGATGTTGTGCCTATGCAATCATGTTCTATGTTGTTCTAGAGACCATGGCGAGACGATAAAGACACCTTGCATCATGGTAGAACTAATCAAGACTCTTTTGTGCATAAAGAGAAGAAAATTGTATTACATCCTATGTCTCCAAGCCATTTTGAGGGATGAAGTTGCTAGAGCCAGCAAAGAAAAAATCGAAAACATGAGAAGAGTGAAAATCAGATTGTAGCAAAGGAATTTGTACAACATAAAGAGGGCAAGTCTAAATCTGTTCATGATGTAAAAGATGAGATTAAACTCAAGGGTGCTTGTTTACTTGCTTCCAAATCTGATTTAAATGATTTGAATGATGGCTCAAGTTTGCTATGCTTTGGTTTGCAAAGAAGCTTTATTTTCATTTGAAGATACATCCTCTTCTTTGCCTCCTGCTGTCATTAATCTTTTGCAGAAAACATAGACATTTTTCCAAAGGAGGTGCCACCGGATCGCCACCAATCCGTGGAATTGAGCATCAAATTGACCTCATTCCTGGGCCTCCTTACCAAACCGTGCACCATACGTAACCAATCCGTAAGAAACCAAGGAGATACAACGACAGTGCAAGAATTGCTTGAGAAAGGGTATGTGCGCGAATCTTTTAGTCCATGTGCTGTCCCAAGACTTTTAGTTCCTAAGAAAGATGGATCATGGCGCATGTGTGGATTGTAGAGCGATTAACAACATTACAATTAGATATCGCCATCCTATTCCTAGGTTAGATGATATGCTAGATGAATTGAGTGGCTCTCTTGTGTTCTCTAAGATCGACTTATGTAGCGGATACCACCAGATTCGCATGAAATTGGGCGATGAATGGAAAACAGCTTTTAAAACAAAATTTGGATTGTATGAGTGGTTAGTAATGCCTTTTGGACTCACTAATGCACCCAGCACTTTTATGAGATTAATGAATGAGGTTCTGCGCCATTTCATTGGAAAATTTGTGGTGGTGTACTTTGATGATATTCGATTTATAGCGTAACTCTAGAACAACATCTTGATCATTTGCGCTGTTTTTCATGCCTTACGTGATGCTCGCTTGTTTGGTAACCTTGAGAAGTGCACCTTTTGCACGGATCGAGTCTCTTTTCTTGGCTATGTTGTTACTCCGCAGGGGATTGATGTTGATCAAGCCAAGGTTGAAGCAATACACAGCTGGCCGGTTCCAACAACGGTCACACAGGTGCGAAGTTTCTTAGGACTTGCTGGATTCTATCGCCGCTTGTGAAGGATTTCAGCACCATCACCGCACCATTGCACGAGCTCACTAAGAAGGGAGTGCCATTTGCTTGGGGCAAAGCACAAGAGAACGCCTTAAACATGTTGAAAGATAAGTTGACACATGCACCACTTCTCCAACCGCCAGATTTCAAGAAACCATTGAACTCGAATGTGATGCTAGTGGAATTGGGTTGGGAGGTGTGTTGTTGCAAGAAGGAAAACCTGTTGCTTATTTTAGTGAGAAATTGAGTGGGCCTAGTTTGAACTATTCCACTTATGATAAGGAGTTATATGCGCTAGTTCGAACTTTGGAAACATGGCAACATTATTTATGGCCCAAGGAATTTGTAATACATTCGATCATGAGTCATTAAAACATATTCAAGTCAAGGAAAACTAAACCGTAGGCATGCTAAGTGGGTTGAATTCATCGAATCTTTTCCTTATGTCATTAAACACAAAAGGGAAAGGAGAATGTTATAGCTGATGCATTGTCTAGGCGATACGCTATGCTTTCCCAACTTGACTTCAAAATTTTCAGTGGAAACGATTAAAGGGCAATATGAGCATGATGCTGAATTTAAAGATGTGTTGCTCAATTGTAAAGAGGGAAAATGTGGAATAAATTTGTCCTCAATAATGGGTTTGTGTTTAGAGCTAACAAGCTATGCATTCCAGCTAGCTCCGTTCGCTTGTTGTTGTTACAGAAGCGCATGGAGGTGGGCTGATGGGACATTTTGGTGTGAAAAGACAGAGGACATACTTGCTAGCCATTTCTTCGGCCAAAGATGAGGCGAGATGTGGAACGCTTGCCGTCGCTGCACAACATGTCAAAAAGCTAAGTCACGACATAACCCACATGGTTTGTACTTGCCCTCCCTGTTCCTAGTGTGCCTTGGGAGGATATTTCTATGGACTTTGTTTTAGGGTTGCCTAGAACAAAGAAGGAGGGATAGTATCTTTGTTGTGGTGGATAGATTTTCTAAGATGGCACACTTCATACCTTGTCATAAGAGTGATGATGCTACCCATGTTGCTGATTTGTTTTTCCGTGAGATTGTTCGATTGCATGGTGTGCCAAACACAATAGTTTCAGATCGTGATGCTAAATTTCTTAGCCACTTTTGGAGAACTTTATGGGCTAAATTGGGGACTAAGCTACTGTTTTCTACTACTTGTCACCCACAAACCGATGGGCAAACCAAGTCGTCAATAGAACTTTGTCTACCATGCTTAGGGCTGTTTTAAAACAAAACATTAAGATGTGGGAAGAATGCTTGCCTCACATTGAGTTTTGTGATAACCGTCACTGCATTCTACTACTAAGTTGTGCCCTTTTGAGATTGTGTATGGTTTTGTTCCTCGTGCTCCCATTGATTTATTTACCTATTCCGCCTTGGAGAAACTGAATTTTGATGCTACACAACGTCTTTGAACTGATGTTAAAATTGCATGAGACAACGAAGCGTAACATTGAGTCTATGAATGAGAAATATAAACTTGCTGGTAGTAAAGGAAGGAAACATGTAACTTTTGAACACGGAGATCTTGTTTGGTTGCATTTACTAAGGACCGCTTTCCTCAATTAAGAAAGTCTAAGTTGATGCCTCGCACTGATGGCCCTTTTAAAGTATTGGAAAAAGTTAACGATAATGCATATAAGCTTGAGTTGCTCGCAGATTTTGGGGTCTCTCCCACATTTAACATTGCAGATTTAAAGCCATACTTTGGAGAAGAGGGCGAGCTTGAGTCGAGGACGACTCCAATACAAGAAGGGAGGATGATGAGGACATCACTTCTATGGATATAGCCACACCGCAAATCCATCACCTACGCATCAATCGGTCCCGCTGCTGTAATACATGGACCGATTACTCGAGCTCGCGACGCCAACTCAATTACTGTGAATTCGTTCCTCGGCTTCATACGAATATTTTAATGGATGGAATGCTATTTAATTCTTGTGATGATGTCCTTTGCCTCAGGAACTTGGGTGAGGAACCAACCAAGATGAAGGATAGAAGAGAAGTGCACGAGTTCGGTTCAGATTCGACTCCAGGACAGGGCTGACTTGTTTCGCCGCCACGGCTACATCCGACTCCGTTTTGGGCGTTCTTGTACTTCACTGAAAGCTTATCAAGTCTACTTTCCAACGGATCTGGAATCACATCCAAACTCCTTCTGAGTTGACGGAATCGTTCAATCAAGCAGCGTCACTTTTTCAGTCCAAGTCAAAAGTGGGCCTTTGGCCTTGTAACAAGGAAAGTCCACTTAAGGCTGCACCCTAGGTTCCTAGACGCCTCTCCACAATAAAAACAGCCAGCCGCTGCCATTAGATGGTGGGTTTTTTTAGATCAAAGATAGCAGTTGCTACTTCTTGTAATCGCGTGTTGGCTAAACCGCCCAATTACTTGTCATCGGAAACCCTCTTTGTGATTCTGAATGAACTCGTGGTTTCAATTATAATTTCAGTGCTTGTTCATCTTGTTCTTGCGTGTTCTTCGATTGCTTGCAGGGACAAAGGCCTTCGTGGTCGTTGATCGTGCACCAAAGAAGATCAATAACAACTTCGAAGTCGGTGTAACGATTGCTAAGGCGCATCGTCTGGGGACGGTGTAGTCGGATCGCCAACGTCTTCTTCCACCCAATCGAATCTATCCCTCTCTCATCGAAAGGTCGGGACCTATCCTCCTATCACTATCATATAGATTATAATCGACAGTAGGGGTACTTGATATGATATTAGAATTATCAAATTGATCACATTGTTGCATAGGATGTGGAGGTCTCAGATCTGAACAAATGTATAATCTATGCACTTTGTATTCTCCTTTATCATTATGTTTGCCAACAACATAGAAAATATTTCGTGATAACCATGGCAAATCAGAATGTAGAAAAATCTTCTCCTTGAAACTATCCAGATCACACAGAACATCAAATTCAATGTAACCTAAAGTATCTAAAGAAGACATCAATTTAAGCTCATCTTCTTCACTAGCAATTTGAATAACATGTCTATGTTCAGCGCAAGTGTTTTGTTCAAATATAAATATTTCATGTTCATTCACTAATTGTGGCGTGGATATAAGTGAAGCATTATGACACAACTCTTCTTTATCACTAGGAATAGCAACAAAATCAGCAATGGGTTCCATTAATAGTTGCTCTACGATAGCACGATTCATGGACAGTTTTGTCTCTTCAAAATGATTTTCACCATGTATACAGTCCATACCTTTGACATTACCTTCAAAATCATTCTCCGTGGTTGTAGGTGCAACTTCAATTTTCAACTCTTCACATACGTATGGAGCAGCAAATATCTCCTCTTTTTTCACATTTTCTTCTTCATCTTTCTCCCGATGGTGCTCACTTTTACGCAAAATGTTAGCTACAATGAAGGTGCAACAATGGGCACCTCAAATAAAGCTAAAGGCTCTTTCAAAGATTCAAGAAGCATGTTTTCACTCTAAAAGCACATTCAATCAATTCAAAGACAACTATATGTTTCATCAACAAGAACATCCTGAATTTCATGATTAAGTCCACGTATGAACCTAAGCTCAGTAGCTTCCTCACATTCTTGTAAACCACAACGCAACAAACAATTTTGCAAATCATGAAAGTATTCTATAACAGTTTTAGAACCTTGTTTTAAGCATTGAAGTTTAGTAAGCAAATATTTAGCAACATATTCAGAACATAATCATTTCTCATAAGTCTTTTCATTGCATTCCAAGTTTTAGGGTCTTTATCATGTCTAGATATATGCTTCCACCAATATATCGTGATCCGACGTTAACACTTTAATCTGCGGCACTAATCTTTTGGTTTTCGATAAGTCATAGTTTGCAAATTCTTTATCTACCGCTATCTACCAATTAATATATGCATTAGGATCGAACTTTCCACCAAAAGGAGGCAACTCAAACTTGATTTTACCTTGTTCATCATCGTGGATGAACCCGTGGCGATGTGTGGTGGGGACCGATGCGGTGCAAGCGCCCATGCTTTGGGAAGTCGGGCAGCAATGGGAACCCGTTGCAGTACGTAGTACACCATTGTTGTTGCTTAGGAGACGAGGCGGAGGACCTGGAAGTTCCAGGACAGCAATGCAAGCATATCATCAAGTCTAGACAAAATAGTAGCAAGGGTAGTGTTAGCAACTCCCCGAAAGATCTCGATGGACCGGAAACGGTCTTCTTGCAGCGACATTTGCTCATTAGTGAGTTGTACATTGCCCTTCGTGCGTGGAGAATGATGCAGTGAACTCTTGTCACCTGACATGGTTAGTAGCATAAAGGGAAAGACAAAGGTTTATGTAATTCCCAATCAACTACTAGGAAGTGGAGAAAAGTCGCTCAACTCTCAAGCCTTAACCAAAGCTCTTACAAGTTCTTACCGTGCAGCAGGAGTTGTCGGCCGTTGGCGGTGTCAAAAGTTCTTCGAAGCTTGTATAAAGCGATTGCAAGGGACCGAACAAACGCATAAGGTAAAATATGTGGAGCTTGGTAGGCTATACTTATTTCCTATGCAATCTGATAATTCTAGTTATTGTAATGACAAGTAAGGACCCAAAATAGAAATCACAAGTCCTAGTTGCCGATCTCAAAGATTTAAGCGAATTTCAAGGCAACTCACGCGCAAAGATGATGGAACTTATGCAATCAAGAAATGAGCTATAAAATATAAGTGAGGCACCAAAGCTCTATTGCACAAGTCGAGAGAGACACTAACTTATTGCTTCAAGAATGTAAAAAGGGCACAAGATTGCTCACTAATTAATACAATTGCACAATCTGAAAAATAATGAACACAAATTAGGGTTTCGCTCAATGTAGTGCTGTCGGCCACTATTATGTTTTTTTTTTCTTTTTTTTTGTGACTTTCGGCCAACACTAGTATGAGCAAAGTTTTGGAATCCCCAACTCAATGTCACAAGACAGTGTAATATGATAATTCAAGATTATGCAATATATCAAGTAGAGCAGCCCTAAGCAATATCAAATAGCTAGTCTCAATTGGGATCAAAGTATTCGCAAAGGATGAATTGGTTAACAAAGGTATGTATACTGATATTTTTGGAGTTTTATGGATTATGGATGCTACTGGACTCAACCAACTCAAAGGAACAAAACTAGAACACGAATTGAAGCAAGATACCCAAATTCAAAGTTTCTAGGGCAGCAGAATTGTCACCAAGATTAATGCTTCAAAACGACCGAATTTAGAAGGTTCACTATGGAAAGAATTCAAGATTATGTCCTCAGCTTTCAAAAGAGTACAAGAACATGCAATTTGGAGCTCGGGGGTGGAAGTTATGGCTCAAAAACCGAACTGCACAGAAAACCACCAATTTCAGCCTGCGAGACTGATTCCGATTCCGAATCAAATTCGGTTTTAAGGAGTCCGAATCACAAAGGACACCCAAAAACGTTTTTGTAGAGGACTCTTCAAGGATTCAGGAAAGTATAAAAACTTCCCAAACGGAGTTCGGACGTGAGAATTATGATCAAAATACCGAACCGATCTGGATTGGAAGTATAACTTGCTTCAACAACTTTGATATCCAGATTAAACAGCTTTAGGTTCAGAATTAGAGTTCATGCCCAACTATGATTTTGTGGAGATCGTTCTCAGGTTTCAGAAAAGTGTAAAAACACTAGAATCCGAGCTCGTATGCTAAAGTTATGAACAAAACAAAGTACTGAACAGATTGAAAGAAAAGCTACGCGAAGGGAAAAAACAATCAGCAACTAAAACAAGGACTCTAATGGATCAAAACCTAACAAAACTCACTAAAATAACAGATTGAATCTAAAGGTTGAATTTTTGTGGAGTAATTTTCAATTTAGGATAGAAAACAAAAACTAATCTACAGTATAGAATCTCTCACCGAGCAACTTGGCGCTCTGATACCACCTGATGCGAGGTTGTGTCCCGATATTTCGATGAGAGCGATAACTATCGATTTGTGGAACCAACTTTGACGATCCGACTACAACGTACGACGACGATGCGCCTTAGCAATCGCTAAACCAACTCCGGAGTGTTATTGATCTTGCCGTGGGCACGATCAACCTGAACACGAGGTTCAATTCCTGCAAACAACCGAAGAACAAGCAAGAACAATGGTAAAAGCAATCTGAAATTGCGAATAAGAATTGAAGGACAAAATAAGTTGGGGTTCTATTGAAGGTCTTGACAAGGTGGCTGTCCAGCACAACTTGAAGACACGAAGTTTGCACTTGGCTAAACTAATCAAACAAAACCCAAAACCCTAGATGGGGTTGTGGCTGGTTATTTATGAGATAACAAGAGGAGGTGGTCGTTCAAAACCCTAGGAAACCAAATACAATTCGATTACAAGGCCCAAGGCCCACTCTGACTCGGACTGGAAAAGTGACGTGACTTGTTTTGTAGTTTTCGGACAGCTCAGAAGGAATTTGAAGGTGAGACTGGATCCATTGGAAAGAGGGCGACGAAAGCTTTCAATCAAGTACTCATGTGCCCTGAACACCCTTCTGGATCAAAAGTTATGGCCGTTTTAAGTTGGTGCTGTCTCAGGAGGCCGAATTGGATTCCAGAACGTGATGGATTTGATCTCTCTCTCTTCTTGGCCCGTGGATGATGTGTTGGAGTAGGCACAACCAAATGTGGTCATATCCGTAGTAGTGATGTCCTCATCATGTTATTATAGGGCTACCTGCCTTCTGAAAGCTTAACTCCCGTCTCTTCGAATCGGAGCTACAATACTGACTGGAGTTGTTTAAGTTAAGTCAAAGGCGCGAAGCGTTCAAGTTAGGCTCTAGGCAACTAGGCAATAGGTATCTGATGTCTCGTTGATCTGTAGTTACACTGGCTCTTTTAATTTCACTAAACTCTGTTGTCTTCATGCTATGCTTTTAACATTTCAACTGGTCTCGATAGCCGCTGATTCGATTTCAAAAGACTGGCTAGCTGAACTACATTCCTGGTCCGATTGAAGAAGAGCTCCGATAGGAATTGTTGCTCGCTGATTCGATCAATGATGCTTGATTCGAGGATTAATTGTTAGAGTTCTTCATTCAATAGGGCGAAGCTTAACACATCTCCAATCAATCCTCACTTGTATTAATGCTTAACAAATCTTTGTTTGATGATTTGAGATCGCTTGGGAATTGAAAGACTCAAGTCGATTTTACATTGTCTGTGTCAAAGTTCTTAACTCGGCTTGTAGAAAACTCGGGACCAACTACTGGCTGATACTTACTCGTATTGTTAGCTTAACATAGAGCCAATCTGTTCTGTTATAGGGCTTCTAACTAACTCAAATCAAGTGAGTAACTACTAATGTTACGAAGGGTCAGGTCCTTATCTCGATATTATAACGATTCGCTTAACACCGGGTTCAAGAACAGCTCCATTGATTCAGTTCCTGGCCAAAGACTCAAGTCAATGTGCATTGAAACAGTTCAGACCAAGGAAAAGAAGTGTGTGCCTCGCATACCCCAACTTATTCTACTGGAAATGCTTATCTTGTATCTCCATTCCTTGCATCCGGTGAAAAAGATGCATATCCCGTAGACCCAAGCTAGCTAATAGCCCTTTTTGTACCTAACTTTTTGGCTTACCTCTCAATTGGGATCAAAGTATTCGCAAAGGATGAATTGGTTAACAAAGGTATGTATACTAATATTTTTGGAGTTTTATGGATTATGGATGCTACTGGACTCAACCAACTCAAAGGAACAAAACTAGAACACGAAATGAAGCAAAACACACAAATTCAAAGTTTCTAGGGCAGCAGATTTGTCGCCTAGATTACAGATTCAAAACGACCGAATTTAGAAGGTTCACTATGGAAAGAATTGAAGCTTATGTCCTCAGCTTTCAAAGGAATACAAGAACATGCAATTTGGAGCACGAGTGTGAAAGTTATGGCTCAAAAACCGAACTGCACAGAATACTCCCAATTTTAGCCCGCGGGACCAATTCCGAATCCGAATCAAATTCGGTTTGATGGAATCCGAATCAGGAAGGACACCCAAAAACGTTTTTGTAGAGGACTCTTCAAGGATTCAGGAAAGTATAAAAACTTCCCAAACGGAGTTCGAACGTGAGAATTATGACCAAAATACCGAACCGATCTGGATTGGAAGTACAACTTGCTTCAACAAATTTGATATCCAGATTAAACAGATTTAGCTCCAGAATTAGAGTTCATGCCCAACTAGGTTTTTGTAGAGATCGTTCCCAGGTTTTAGGAAAGTACAAAAACACTATAATCCGAGTTCGTATGCGAAAGTTATGAACAAAACAAAGTACTGGACAGATTGAAAGAAAAACTACGCGAAGGAAAAACGATCAGCAACTAAAATAAGGACTCTAATGGATCAAAACCTAACAAAACTCACTAAAATACTAGATTGAATCTAAAGGTTGAATTTTTGTGGGGTAATTTTCAATTTAGGATAGAAAACAAAAACTAATCTACAGTATAGAATCTCTCACCGAGCAACTTGGCGCTCTGATACCACATGATGTGAGATTGTGTCCCGATCTTTCGATGAGAGCGATAACTATCGATTTGGTGGAATCGACTTTGACGATCCGACTACAACGTACGACGATGATGCGCCTTAGCAATCGCTAAACCAACTCCGGAGTGTTATTGATCTTGCCGTGGGCACGATCAACCTGAACACGAGGTTCAATTCCTGCAAGCAACCGAAGAACAAGCAAGAACAATGGTAAAAGCAATCTGAAATTGCAAATAAGAATTGAAGGCCAAAATAAGGTGGGGTTCTATTGAAGGTCTTGACAAGGTGGCTGTCCAGCACAACTCGAAGACGCAAAGTTTGCACTTGGCTAAACTAATCTAACAAAACCCAAAACCCTAGATGGGGTTGCGGCTGGTTATTTATGAGATAACAAGAGGAGGTGGTCGTTCAAAACCCTAGGAAACCAAATACAATTCGATTACAAGGCCCAAGGCCCACTCTGACTCGGACTGGAAAAGTGACGTGACTTGTTTTGCAGTTTCCGGACAGCTCATAAGGAATTTGAAGGTGAGACTGGATCCATTGGAAAGAGGGCGACGAAAGCTTTCAATCAAGTACTCATGTGCCCCGAACACCCTTCTGGATCAAAAGTTATGGCCGTTTTAAGTTGGTGCTGTCTCAGGAGACCGAATTGGATTTCAGAACGTGATGGATTTGATCTCTCTCTCTTCTTGGCCCGTGGATGATGTGTTGGAGTAGGCACAACCAAATGTGGTCATATCCGTAGTAGTGATGTCCTCATCAACAACTAAATATAAGCAAAAGGATACAAAAGGTTCACTTACTGGTGTGGACAAGATGTGAGCATCTATGCTCACGTAATCTTCCGCTTTCTCATGTTCTTGTTCTGTCCGGTCCTCATCTCCCCACATGGATTCATCAACATAGTCATCATAATCATAATTGTACTCATCAGGCAGTTCTTCCAGATCCCAAACAAATCAAATGATGTATCGACTTCATCCTCTAGAGGCTCGCTATTTTCAACAGTGGCTGCTCCTGTTGTTCCCGCATTACTCGCATGAGTTTTCGAGCTTCCGCTTGATCATCACTTTTTAGGTTGTTTGAAGTAACCTTCTAAGTATGTGATGTATTCTCGTCGTGGTACTTACAATCGAGATGCTCCCAGCATGAGTGTTGTTTACATTATTCGACAACTCCATATTCTCTTGTCCTTGGGTAGAATTAAGTTGAATTTCAATCGATCGTTGCTCGACGCATTTTTCAGTGGAATCAACTCCTGTGTAGTCCCTACAATGATAATCAAATAACATCAAAATGCATGTTCCCTACATATTCCTACATCCACAGTATGCATAGTCCATTATCCACATCAGATTAGTATAATGGTTACTATGTGCATGTAATTTTCCTTTTCTTTAAAGCTTTTTCCATCCTAAAATTGGAGACATCAGCAATTCTACTAACTCTAATCTCTGCGAACTCAATGACTAGAAGATAAGCTTTACCCCCAAATGCAAATAACAAAACAAGACATTTCTTAGAATAGACCAATGAACAATGTGGCAATAGATTATGTTGACTTACTGGATCGGGTTCTTTAGAAGATTCTTTGACAACCGATTCGTCCCGAATGTTTGGGTGAGATTCCTTAGAAGCTGCTTCTTTCGCAATCGAACTGTCATGAACATCTGGATGGGAGTGGTCAACAGGATTTGCATTTAGCCCAACGTACCAATTTTTACGTACTTTCCTACGATGTACCTCTAGCTTGTCCACCACCATATATCCTGATATCCTACATAACAAACAAATAAAGACTCCCATATTTAAAGAAAACAAAAGAATGTCCTATGTTGAGTTCCTTACCTAAAGATATTCACTACACCATTGTAAGTAGCCAAAACTATCTCCGATACCATCCTTGTCAATATCATATAGAAGAGGACTCGAATGAACATTTGATCTGGTTAAATGCGAGCCATCCTGGAATAAATGTAAATATATATATATTAAAGAAAAGTACATCAAACCAATTCCAAAAAAACCTTTTTATATAGCACGTGGATGATAGAAAGAAAATTGAAACTTTTTCAGACCTAACAGGATCTTAGCATATCTTAGACCAATAATTCAATTCCGTTGAAACTTTTCTCGAATCTGTAACAAAGAGCTCAGATGACCATTACAAAGATGCCAAATGGTGATCTGAACCAGGCATATCCTCAAACATATGCCTATCCCCGCACATGTTTGAGGATATGGAGGAAATAGAACGATTTCACTAATTGTTTCGTCTGGTCGTCTTTGATTTTCTTACTTATTTCTTTCTCACTCACAACTTTTTTCTATTTTCTTTTGTCTATCGAAACAGCTTAGGATTTGATTTATCCTAGTGGTGACAGCTTATACTTCATTTCCTTTTTAGGTGCATACCGGTCTCTTGCATACATAACTTGACTTTCCCATGCCCACTGAATGCCTATCTGTGAATCCTTTCCATGAATGCCACTACGGCTATTGAAAGCATATCTCGCCTATTTTTAGTAGCTTACCTGCTCATACCTAGCACTGTTTCTCAATGTTACACATACCTTGAATGCCAACCAACAACTTGTTGACCTAACCAGATGCCTATACCCAGACGCGTGCTACTTTGTTAAATACTATCCTCTAAGCTATTCCATGCCTTTTCGTCCGGAGGTGGCTAACGTGGTCGCTTAACGAATGGCTATAGCCCCGATCAAAGTATACCACCGTCGCTTAGGGTGGAATAGCTCATTTCGAGGGTGCGAAGGTGGCAAGGGCATTTGTGAGTCCAAAAAAGGCATAACATAAAATCAAAGGCACCGCACCTTGTTTGTCATACAGGTCGTCTTTTGCTCCTCTCCTTCGCGACACGCACTGGTAATAGCCCGCCAGTAGATCCAACTTCAAAAGTATGAAGCGCTCGGTCGAACAAGTCTACAATCAAAGTGGATACTTGTTCTTGATGGTTAGGTTACCTGGTTGAGCGCCCGAGTTTCAATGCTAAATGGCTCCCGCTTCTTCGTAAATAAAACAGGGAAAAGAAATATGGAGCCGTCAGAGGCTTATCCGGCCGATATGACTTCCGAAATTCTTTCCTAAGCTCAACCAAAATGGAGGGGTTGGGACTTTGGCCTGTGCTCAAACTCTATCTTGTGGTAGACTGCCTCCTAGGGAGCGCTTGGGCAACTAACTTGTGGGGCATGACATCCCAAATTCATCATTTAGATTCGAATTTCCGATAAAAAGTCTTATGTGTATTGGATCCGCTCTTCTGTTAGCATGAACACATGAATGAGATTCTTCTTATTCTTCCAAAATAGAACCCCGCCTCACTAAGACTATCAAGCCTTCTCGAATTAGGTCTATGGGTACGAAGGCCTCTCGAATTTGTTCTACGGTAGAAGCTTTAAACGAGACCCGGATACAAATCTTTCACTCATCAAAAGTGAAAACTCGTGACTATATCGTCCTAAAGACGGATGCACGGAAGAAGTGGCATTTAGAAGTGTTGTCGACTTTACATTTAGGTTTCGGCATAACAAAGCTTGCAATCGTCTTTTCGCACTTAGGCGCACAATGCGTGCCATTGGTAATGATTCTACTACGGTCTGCAAATTCGCAAGCTGATCCTAAGTAATCGTTGTTGTTCATTGATTCCTCGGAATTTACGTTAGGATTGAAGAATTGCAGCAATTCTTCCCGAATAGACTCGATTCTCCGCCGAGAGTTTCTTTGAAAGTCTTACCTAAACTCTTCCGATCAATATGAGAAAGCCTATAAAACAACGAGCTACTATCATTTCTTCATTATAGATTGAGATCTTCTTCTGACTTGATGCACAAATAGATGGAATAGCAGCAAATAGCATATTTCTATCCTTCATATCCGTTGAACTCAATCTCATCGTAGTGTAACTCCATCTTTTAAGCTCTGCTCCCTAAAAGAGAAAGGAGATCGAGATAGGGGTTGTCCTCGGTTTGTCCAAGGAAAGCCTGATTTTGAGAACGTGAACATGAACGGTAGATCGAACACCCACACAATCTCGATGAAATGGATCGATAAGAACAAACCGAACTCGACCGCCGGTGATGGATAGACCCCGCTAGCTCGATATTCAGAGTAGCTTTATCACGCCTTCAAAGACTCGTGTTTGATCACCGCAAGGAAATCGCTCCAATTCTATAGATATATGAAAAGAAAAGAAAGAGGAAAGCGTAAATCAATTTAGTTATCTTAGCTCTTTCGGGGAATCTTTCTAGAGCCCTACCGAGTACTAGGATCTTTCCTTAGTCCTCCCAGAGACCGCAAGAAAACCGTAGGGAAGAGGACAAGCTGGAATCTCACTCCCAAGATAAACTCAAAATCCTTCCCGGGAAGGAGAAAGCTCACTGACATCAGATTGCTAGAAACTGCATCGCAACTTCGGGTTTTACCTTAGGATTGCAATTGGGCTTGCTTCCGCTTTCACCGCAATTCGCTCAAGGGAGATTTTCTAGATAGACTAGGGATCTTTTCTATTGTAACTATCCTCCTTTATCAAGTTTGATAACTGGTTTGACATCGTCTTTATTATTACTCAAAAACTGACGCTGGAAGGGCACGCTTTTTCACTTTTGCTTTCTTTGTCTGCAGAGAAAGCCTCACCAAGGAAGAAAAAAATTGATATAGCATAGCCCTACTAAAAAAGAGGATTCTTAGAAAGATTCTTCTACTTGCCTTGGACTTGCTTGAGACTGACACTTCCAAAAAAACAAAGGAAATCCATTATTCAAATAGTGCTTAAGAGGAAATCCGGATCACTTGGAACTAACACTAAAACATACGATTTAGCTTACTATACCTGTTGATGTAGCACTAAAAACTGTATTGTTACTCTTGCTACCAGAAGGATAAATCTGACCCCTTCCTAAAAGGAAGGAAAGAAAGAATAGGGTTGTCGCTGATACGCTGTTTGGATTAGATGTCGCAATATCGGTTGTAGTATTTCCGCTCTTTCTATAAGCTAAGAGAGATGTCGCATAATCGGTTGTTAAAGAGATTCTCTCATATGTCGCAATATCCGCTGTTCGTGATCTTAGAATTCATGGACCAAAGTCGCAAATCGCTTGTTCTCATTCAAGCATGAGTTCGCTCAAAGTCGGCAAGGGAATCGGAGAAAGGGCGCTTTAGTCAACAATCATGACCATGGGAACATTTGTTCGATTTCTAGGTACCCCGGATCTACTAGTCATCGCTTTGAGCTGGGAAAACCATTTACCGAGTTGGCTATTCTCGATTCAAAGAAAGGAAAGAAGCCTTTATCCCAAGACTAACTTCGGATTGGATTCTTTTATCCTGACCGAGTCTAATCGTGATTTTTCTCGATTATGATATTACCTCCTCCGTCGCAATAGAAATCGAGAATTGAGGTGACTTCGCTACACTTGCTTATCTAAAGCAATTCCAACTCTCGGCCTTAGTACTACCGACTTTGCACCGATTCCATTTCTTTTCTAAGATCCCTTCTCGACGTCTTCTTCCTTGCCTAGCTCCTATAGACAGGTTCATGGCGGCAAATCCGCTGCTAGCATGTTGAATAAACAAAAGGAGATTCCTACATCCTTCTTCTTGTCCGCCTCAAATGCGGTTAGGGGATTGAATCCCTTTAAATGGAGTGATCATGCTTGTGAAAGAAAGCACATTTCTCGATTTAGTGCACAAAGAAAGATCCGAATTCAATTCACCTTTGCATTAGTCTTTCTCGATGGGATGAAGACAAGGAATCGAGCGGATGCCATGACTTAATAGGGTATCCCACCCAATAGTCAAGGCGGAAGGGATTGATGCATCGAATGCCCTCTTAGAAAGTGAAGTGGAAGAATCTACTCTTAGTTAGAAAGAATCGGTTATCGCAATATCGCTTGTCGATAATCGTAGCTATGGGGATTATCGCAATATCCGCCGCTATTGATATTGAATACGGTTTTATCTGGTTAATGGTTGGTGCCTCTCCTTTCGGTTCGACTCATTGCTTTAATGACTGTCTCGGTCTCGGTCTTGGTACCTTGACCGTCGATCGATGTCGGTTCCGTTCTTTGGTTGGCTTTTGGTTTAATGAAAATCTCTCCTTTCCTCCTTTATTAGAGGAAGTCTTTCCCTTTCCTTTGTCCTAGAGCTAGAGCTGAATTAGGACATAGGAATTGAGGGATGGATTGGACAATAGGTTTACTTTGGATTGGACAAATAGGGGTTGCTCTTAGCGACTAGAGACTAGACTATTCCGGTCCCTTTGGGCTCTTAAAAGAATATCTGTTCTCTTTCCTCTTGCTATCGAATCAGCTATTGGTAATATCATAGGTAAGAATGAAGCCAATGCAATGTGGCGGAAGGTGTCAAGGAATTGAATCAATAGTAGGAGCTGATGCAGCCTTTGATTGAAAGGCAACTAAAGAAACTAGTTCCGTGGCTGTCTCACTTGACCTTGCTTTAGGTCGGCTCTCTCGCTATATCCACCTGCACATCGCCCGCTCACCTACTCGACCGGGAATTTCAACTCGGGATTTCTCCCCATTCGACCAATTCACTCACGTCTGCTTGCCAAACAAGGGGGTTACCAGGTCAAAGATTCAAGTTGTTAGTAGAAAACAAGGGCTAAGGCCTATTCCATCGCCATCGATGTCTTCCCCTACCGGGACCAATTTCAACAGCCCGAGCTCTAGTGACCTTTTATTCCAAATGTGAATCTCAACCAGAAAGCAGGCTTCGACATCCGGTTATCGTGGTTCTTTCTCCTCCTCCTTTTCGATCGCTTGCTCTCGTGCTTGCTACCGATGATTCACTTGTTTAACGACCTTGAGGAATCACTTCGCTCGGATGAAAGGCAAACGAGCTTTTCGGAAGGGCTTGTCTTGTCCTCCCGTCGGTTGCATCGCTCGTGCTCCCTATCGAGGATCACTCGCTCTTCTCCCTCCGGCCTGAGCTCAAGGAAAAGCTAATTCTAAACGATCTAAACCATTTCCGCGGTCGTCTCGCTCGTGCTTCCGTGGTGAACCACTCCTTTGTCAAAGGAATTGATCCAAAGCAAGAAGATCCATGCGATCACATCTCAAACATCTCATAAGGAGCTCAAACTCCCCAACGAATGAGATAAAGACGGAATGAACAGTGGGCAAGGATGACGGTTGAAGCGGATCCATTCCATCCTATGCCTCATCGGTCTCTGGAAACTCGGAGATATGTCTTTTGCCGTAAAGCTAGCAGCAAGGGAAAGCGGTCTTCTTTCATGGAATCCCATTCCTTTCCACCTGTTGTAGTGGTGGAAGCCGCAGCACCAAAAGCAGTGCATTGATGGAGCGCTATGATGCTCTCGCGATGAAAGTCAATTTAGATGATCCTCAGCAAGGGGTTGTTCTATCACTTCCTTGGTTCGAATACGGGGTTTATATTACACTTAAAGAGGATTTCCAATCTACCTATGTTTTGGAGAAGGAATGCACATCCCTTGACTCGGGTGATGCAAGAAAAGCGTAAAACAAACTTGAGGATGTATGTCACGTGGAAGCTTTCAATATCCATTGATCAAACAAAAGAAACACGGACTTTCTTCTCTCTCGGGCCTCTCGATTGAACCGCCAGGATGCTTTTGATGAAATAGTTCGAGCTTGACGAGAGACCTTTTTAACAAGGAAGGAGACCGCATTAGCTTTTCTGTGCAAGGCCCTCACTAGAAATGTCATAATAGATATAAGCAGAGGTATGGCGCTTTGGTCAATTCCTCTTGGCATGGCTAGTTCAATGGCCAAAGTTGCTCTATTAAAAGGAAGCGGCCCATATTCGAAAAATCCCTGCATCCCCCTTCATTTTTACCTTAATTTGCAGATACAATGGATTCCTCCTGCACCTTGCTTGCTGTAACCACTCTCCAATTTAAACCAAAGAGAGAATGCTAAAGTGATTGCTAATGTCTTCTTGAGAATTCGAAATTCCATCTGCTACATCCTTCTTTTTCCCTACTTACTTACTAACCACTGTCCTTTATTGGTAATATAAACTAAAATTCTTTTTACATATATTGCTTTGCAGTAACAGCTTCAATACTCTTCTTGACAGTAGCAAACTCTACTATCTTCTTCTTAGGACATCTGCTAATGTCATCACCAAACTCCTACCAAACAGCACAGGTTTTGGGCTTCCATGCATATTCAGCTCTAATCTCAATCTCGTCTCCTTAATAAGTAAGTAATTACTAAGATAGTTTCCAAGATCCTTGAAAAAGTATTTTTTACTTTTGCAAAAGCAAATATTGTATTTATTTGGTGACTTTATCCATCTAGAGAGGCTTCCCAAACCACTAGCTCTAGCAATATAGCTCAGTCCTTCTTTTTAATGTACTCCTTAGAACTCCCCACGTTTTCTCAAATTGGGATTTTTCTTTTTCCAATTTTTTCAATGAAATTTTGGCTGCCATTGTCTCAACAAGAATGGTATGTTAGCAATGTGCCAAGGGTCCACCTTCTAATACCCATTGTCCGGTTTTTCATCCGAAATGCAAAATAGAAAGTCCATTTTCCACCTCGATACATCAACCTGCCTCACGTTACCTCCTTCCGAGCCTGTGGCATTCCTAGTAAGCATATCTCGAGATCGAGTTTCAGTTTATTTTCTAGTTGGGGATTAAGACCCAGATCAAATCCACTAAAAGTCCGAATAGCTTTGTGAATGACTTCAAACCACCATAGGTAGACCCATCCACTTATTCCTCTATCGGCTAGGCTTTTGTCCCTATCTACGCTTGATTTTTGAAAAATTGAAGGCGCTCTTTTGATCGAGAAACAAGGTTTGGTTGAAATGCTACTAGTGGTTGGTGCTTCAGCCGCACTTGGTATATCATAAACGAGTTATAATCGCAAAAGCTTAAAAAGAGTAAATGCTATATACCGATCACGGAAAGCTAAGCGTGGTGCTAACATGACTAGAAGAACTATTCAAAATCATCTGTCTCGATCAGACTCACCGTAAACCGGTGTACTAAGACGACTTGTTTTCAAGACTCATCTTTTCAAGCTATGATGAAGTAAACACCAGAATAGGTAAGAAGCCCGTGTCGATATGCTTTTTCTTCCTCTGTAAATATTTGGTTTCTTTGTCTTAACTCGAGAAAAGAAACTTCTTTTGGGAGGTCGATACATATTTATAGCACTAAATGATCGTGGGGCTTTGTGCTTTCATGTATTGGCTGATGTGTCATATTGATGCTTTTTCACTCTCTTTTGAAGAGCAATCATCCACACCAGGCTTAGGGACGAGGATGGGAAGTACTTACTGGTGAAGGAAAGGAAAGGGCATGATGGGCATCTATCTCGATCCAAAGAGAGGCGAGGCCGAGGAGGGAAAGAAGGTAGAGCCCGATTGGTGTCGAAAAAGGTTATCATCCCACTTTTGGCTACTATTACTTCTATAAATAAAGAACGTCGGGGCTTTCGGTGATTTCTATATAAAAACACTTTGAGAACTTGGCATAGAGTCGGTGATCCCGCTTTCATTGCAACACAATTCGGAGGTTTGGAAAAACGCAATTCAACAATTACTTTAGCTTCAGTAAATAAGTTTACGATGAGTCTGTCTGGGAATCCATACAAGATCGAGTACCCACAAGACTTGCTAATTTATTGAGGGCGCTTCGTCTACATGCGCAGAGGCATGTTGGGGAGGGTGATCAAGAGGAAAATTGTCTCTAGCCGATCATTCTCCGCCAGATTTCCTTGGACCATTTTAGTTGAACGATGGGGTGCCCGCCTTTCATCATCCGGATACTTTTCTAAAGGACGCAATGAATATTTACAAACTAAACCTCATCCTAGTTATGTAATACTTCAAACTACCAAGTGTGTAGGAACAGCAAGTAAATGGTATTGCGGTTAGAAGTTGAAAGGGCGCAATTCAAGTCAACTAACTAACATTTTGCATCGCTTCATTGAACGATATAGAGAGCGGTCTAACAAATGAACCAAACTAGTGCATCAAGATGCATCATGCTTAGGTGCAACACCATCAAACTATGACACCACACTTGAAACAATATATTTGACAAAAAGACTTGTGGATGTGGGCAACTTCTGGATTTGCACAAGATCAGGAGTTCAAAGCAGAAGACTTACACCGCTCAAAAAAATACTCCATACCTAGTTTACCTATTATAAGGTCTTGTAGGAATATGGTCAAATTCCACTAATGCCTGTATGTAATATGACTCATCAATCCTTATGCATGCGTAGGCTTCACTTATTTATGGGAATTTTTGTTAGAAAGCCAGCAAGATTAATTACCGAATGTTTGTCTTTTTCACCATCTGCTGTTCCCACCCCACTCCTGCTTCAACCCTTTGAGCGAAATGTGGCAAAAGGAAGGAAAATCCATGTACCGACCCCATTGTCTACACCCGTAGGAACTACGAGATCACCCCAAGGATGCCTTGGCATCCTGTGGGTCCTGAACCGACCATAGACCCTGCTCAATAAGTGGAACACATTAGCCGCCCGCTCTCCGGTTGGACAAGAGGGTTGGAGAAGGGCAATCACTGCTCTTAAAACCAGCATTCTTAAGTTTAAGATCAAAGAGTCGGGCGGAAAAGGGAGAACTCCCTGCCTCGGTTCTCCTGAGCAGATTCCCGGAACCACAAGAATCCTTAGAATGGGATTCCAACTCAGCACCTTTGTTTTGAGATTTTGAGAAGAGTTGCTCTTTGGAGAGCACGAGACGATGAAAGTTGTAAGTCTGTGTTCGGGGAGTTTTTGTCTATCGTTGGCCTCTATGGTAGAACCCGTCGGGAGGCCACGAGAGGCGGTGGTTTACCTGTGGCGGATGTCGGTTCGAGTCCGCTTATCTCCAGCCCGTGAACTTAGCGGATACTATGATAGCACCGAATTTTGGCAATTCGGCGATTCGATCTATGATTTCGCATTCATGGACGTTGATAAGATCCTTCCAATTAGTAGCACCTTAGGACGGCATAGCCTTAACGTTAATGGTGAGGTTCAAAAGAGGAAAGGCTTATGTGGATACCTAGGCACCCAGAGACGAGGAAGGGCGAGTGCTTACGAAATGCTTCGGGAGTTGAAAATAAGCATAGATCCGAGATTCCCAAATAGGTCAACCTTTGAACGCCCATCAATCCATGAGCAGCAAGAGACAACTCGCGAATCAAACATCTTAGTAGCCAGAGGAAAAGAAAGGATAATGTTGCTCCTCGGAAAATGCGTATAGTAATCTCATTGGCCCTCGTCGATGGGACAAACGCTTTAGTGTATACGTTATTATTATCTTTTATTACTTACCACCTGTATTGTATCTCAGAAACAAAACCGGAAATGACAATCCATTCTATAGTCAGACTAAATTACTTTGTACGAATGCACATCTCGCCGTCAGTAATCGCTCACCATTTCAAAGTCTATATCTGTGGTTCCGAAATGGAATTGCTATTCTCGATTCGCATAAGACACGATTTGTTTACTTAAACGCTCTTCATTTTATAGGATCTCCCATTCGTCAAAAGGCCGTTCCTTCTTTTAAAGACCAATCATTTATTTAGATATGAGATAATGGAAGAAATGGCGAGTGTATCAATGATTCTCAATGGAAGATCGGGGCTTTTTACCAATTCTTTTGCAAATAAAAAAATTCCATTCAAGAAAGAAGAAGATCAATTTTGGGTTGAACCAACAACCTGATTGTACGGTTATTCGAATGCGGATAGAAAGTCTTGGTCATCTTCGAAGTCGTTCGATGACAAATACCTATTGCATCCTTAGTGATTCTACGATCCCATGGGAATCCAATAAAAGAATCACTTATTCCATCCCAAATAATGATCCTATACAGTTCAGATATCTATTTCGTCATTCGATCACGAAAACTGGGATTCTTGAACGCCAAGAATCCAAAAGATGAAGGTCGATCGACCGAGAGCACTTAAACATTTCACTTTGAGTACGGGAAGTTCGCAAGGAAAAGACCCTACTCCACAACCTTTATGATTTTTTCCAAGTGATCTATTTTGTCATAGTCTTTATTTATTCCTGTGTCTCTGGGTGTGATTCATTTTATGGAATCGTCCGCCGTAAACGGGAAGAATCTCATATGTCTCCGAGGCCTCGTCGAGTTTTTCCACACCCTGTGGGATGATAACAAAATAATGAGAAGCGCAAAAACTAGTGGGACACCAAGACACCGATGCAAAGCAAGAAAGCAAATGGAACTTGACTTTCGCGCAAAAGCACGCTCCTTGAAGAAGAGATAACACGAATGCTGTTCAAGGGGAAAGGAAAAGGCAAAATTTACTTTCGGGATCCCGAAGGGATTCGCGAAGTGACCCACAAGTTCCTCATACATAAGGGCCTTGTGGAGCGTCAACCTAGTGAGGAAGGTCTCAAAAAACTGGGGGCAGAGCTATATTATTTGCAAAAAAAATGCTTGGGAGGGGGAGTCCTCTTTATAAAGAACTTGATGAATATTTATGTGGGCAAAAGGAGTTAAAAGATTTCATGCCCCAAAATTGGTTACCCGATTTGAATAAATAAGCAGGCCGGGCGATAGGTCGTTCGCCCCGTAGATGTAGAGAGGTTGCCCCCCCTCTTGAACTGCGTAACCAAAGCGACTCCTTTTTGGTAACAAGGTCTTAGTAGGGCCTCGTCAGTTCGAACCTGACAAGTTGCTACTATCTAGCTTTGAAAAACTGGAAATCTTCAATAATCTTCCAACACCCGGGAATCCATCAAATTAAAGGATAGGGAGGGCACTCTAACTAGGCTCTATTTTCACAGCATCATGGATTTTCGTGGGAATACATCTAAGTAGATTAGGCACCACCGAAGAAACTCTTCAATTGAGCTTTAGTTCGTACTTCCCATCCATCCGGTAGTTCAAAAGTATGTTCATTGGTAAGGACTGGAGTGGAGCTAAAGGATTGCTTGAAAGGTGAAGCCCAAGTGGAACGCCTACGTAATCGAGAATCAAAGTAGACTCAAGGCCCCACCTTTGGCTCTTTCTGTTCTATCGAGACTTTTCTTCCTCGAAAACACTAGCAATTGATCGGATTCATTGTCCTGGGTATATCTTCTATCGAGACAAAAGCGAATTCAATAGCTGCCTATTCATGCCATCAATCCTCTTAGAGGACGCCCGCATCCAACTATAGGGGCTAGCAAATATGTTCCTTGCCATTAATTCAATATCCTTACCACGCTTAGAATAAAATACAAAGAAAGATAGAAGGCATAGTCACCTAACGATTCGAGAGCATCTAGAGCAGCTTATTCGAGAACAAAAGAACCTAGTGGGGTATATTCGCCAAAAAGACGGGCTTTCCATAAACACGGAAAATTGGCATAAAGGCATCCAAGCTGTGAACAATAGTAAAAGCCGCAACTCAAATCTCGCTATTCCGATCTTCCTCTCGATTCAAGTGCTAGCAGCTCCTTCTTCAACTCCCGGCCCGGCAAGATCCGACAAGCTATCCACAAAGAAAAAGAATATGTTCAACCCACCCCATAACTTATTTTATTCTTTTTGGTTGAGGAGGGATATTAGTAATGTCATTACATTGAGAGACATCAATTCCTTTTTCATAAGTTTTAACATCTTGATCTCTTATCCTTTGCCAAGAACGGCGAGCTTCCAAGTTGACGGTCCGGTGGCTATGGCGGCCAAGGCTTCGATTACCTTAGCCAAGGAAGTCTTTCGAAAGAAAGGGAATTCAAACGCTTCGCAGATCGGGGTTCATAGGGGAATATTGCTTATGGTGTTGCAAAGGAAAGAAGCAAAGTCTTCCATAAGGTTTGGGCTTGAGGGACCGAAATCGGAATAGAGGCTTTCAAAGAATGACACGACACCGATGCGCGGTCTCTTCTTTCTTTGGGGATTTCAATAGATGATTCTTCCTTTATCTTCGAGGCATACTCATGTATGACCTTTAGCGAAGAACGATCTTTCTTTTCCTTCATTGCCACCCTAAAAGCGAACTCTATTGGCATAGCCTTTGAGTTTCACAGGCATAGGTGAACTATTGGGAAGGCCTCAGAGGACTCTTTTATTTGTGCTTGGTTGACCAATGGTTCTTTCTTTTTAGGGTTTGTGGAATCTTTCCTTTTTATTCCAAGTGTCCAACAAGTCTACTTGGATTTCATTGACAAGATCATGCAAGAGCCGGGTCTCAATGATGAGCAAAATCCTACCGATCTCCAAGACTGGAGACATCCATCGCTGAAAGAAAGAAATGAAATGAAATCCCTTATTCGGGATTATTAAAAAAATAATTAAATAGTAGCGGCTCGATCAAATAAGGATCGACCGATCTTAGAAAGATGAAAGAAAAGCTCTAACTTTGTTCAATCGGTTGAGTTTTCGCTATCATATATAAATAAAAGTATCGATCGCTACGCCCTTAGGCGAGTTCACCACCGAGGGAGAGAGCAAGTAGTATGACCTTCGCTTTTATCTTACTTGAATCCGGCAAGGGCAATGACTTTAGCTTGGTTAGCAAAGGTGGGACGAGTCGCTGGAAGAGCCAGAGTGCGTGTAATTAGACAATTTCAAAGTGGATTCTTAGCTCTCGAGGTAGTTAGTTCAGTGGTGAGACAACTCAATACTCAATAAGTTGAGTAAGTCACTTCTTTCCTTACTCAAAAGTCTTATTGGCTCTTTTGATTTTCCTTGCCCTTGCCTTAGCTTTCGCTTTCTTGGGCTAGGAACCGGACAAAAAGTAGTGAGTAGCCTAGCAGTGAGAGTATGTTTGAAAGCTTTCCTTGTCGACTTGATTGCCTTTTTTATAGTCAAGATAGTCAAGGTAGAGTGTGATTCGCATAACCATAAGAAGTAGCGGTATTGTAGGCCGGGCTAGTAGAAGTGGTGAGGTGTACCAGGGGAAGATGAAAACTTCTTCACAAGCCCGGTTTCATAAAATGCCCGAAATTGAGAAAGTTGATCGATTGAACTCTCTTAATATTAATGGAAATCCGTTTTCCATTATTCCTAATGCGGAGGACATTGTTATGAATCTGGATGGAAAGCCTTGTCATATACTTGGGCGTGCTCCACTTGCTTGACCCCGAGAATACGGCCTCCGGACATGGATTTTGATGATTATCTATTCCATGGAGATCGGGCTTACTCTATGCCATCTATCTATCCTTTCAAACAATGTGCTGTTGAATTGCTCGGGGATCTTTGTTCTATTCGGAAAATTCTCCCAAGAGCATGCCTCATCGCAAATGGAATTTAGCCAAAGACGATTCTGTAATTGGAAAACCGCGCGAGATCTATCAACTATAGCATGAAAGTCCTTGTACAAGTTATTTGTGACCGAACCCCAAGGGCAACTTGAGTCCCGCAGATGTGCGGCTATGTTGAAGAGGTGCTCAAATGAGACTTCTTTGGTGAAACTGTGATAATGGATCTATGAATCCCATCCATATACGAAAAATCCTAAGTGCCTCCGTCTGTGTGACGCCGTCGATGTCTTTGCCATGCGAGCGAGTACAGACTCCTTGAAGACGGAAGATTCCCTTTTCCAAATGGAATTTCTTTTCACGATCAGTTGGTAACTTAATAAGTATTACCATTGCCACATTTCTTACTCTTCATTCATATCACATCCATTTCTAACTTATACCTTGAGGAGATATCATAAAGCTACATCACAATCAAATTGTGGGTGATCTCTCCACAATGTTGCCCAACACTCAACAACGCCCCTGTACTCAAATAGTCAAATTCAAACTATCATGTTCCGAGCTTTAGCCACGGTAATCTCCTGCTCATAGCAAGTCTGCAAACAAAGTTGGATATAGGTGTGCCAAAGGTACTGATCACAAAAACATCTATCATTCCATAAAAATATATCCAAACATTTCCAACGAAGTATTTCTTCGCCTAACTCAATGTTGTGTTTCTCAGAGACTACACCATTTTTAAATGGTGAATACATCTTATTTCTTTTATACTTTTGCTTATTATTTGCTTCCAAAGACTGTGATGTTGGGGTCCTTGAAACGAAAGCACCACTTAGCAATCAATGCCCTGCTCATTTCTAAGAGATTCAGATACCCAAAACACCATATAACTTTTTTCTACATACAGAGGAACATGAATATCTCTTTTTTATATATGAACCATGCCAGAGAAATGTCCTAGCGAGTTTTGATCTTCAATTGGAGTTCTTTGGACAGCCGGCTATAAAATAAGTTTATGAAGATGAGGTCTATTTCAAGTAACCAGTAAGGGAAAATATTTACACTTCCAGTTCTAAAACTGCATTGAAGGCAAATGGCTTCCAAGCTAGTGACTCGTATGGATCATTTAGCTCGGCTGTCTCCTTTTGAGGGCCAAGAAAGACTTGGTGAGGAAGGAATTTCCTAGAAACTCAGACTTTGAACGGATCGCGCGGACTATAACTCAGACATTGACTTCCTGGAGGTAGCTAAACTCACCATGGAATAAGGTTATTCGTCTTATAGCGACATTCCCACATCAAAGATGAGGAGGGGCTAAAACGTTTTAATCCACTCCCGAACCAAATAAAAGGCTCCGTCCCTCAAGTTTGAGCCTAGCGCAAAGCCAATTCCAAATTTTCTATTTCCGCAAATCTATGAGAGTCCTATTACGGATCCTCCGATCTTTAGCATGAATGGTCGTGTTTTTACATAATTAGGTCTTTCTTGAGCTCTTCTATTACAAAGACGGAAAAATCAAACCTATCACTCTCAAAGAATGGGTAAAAAGAATTCAAGCTAGGGAGCCAACACTCTCTAACTACCTATACTACGCCCCATTGATTGGAAACCCTCGGGAAAATGATCCCATAAACAAAGGAATTATACAGATCTGAAATAGCAAAAATGACTAATTCGATTCTCAAAAATAGATAATAGATATGGGCTTTTTGCTCAAATTGTCCCGACAAGGAGAGATATTCAATATTTGAATCAGATTGGATTTCGTAGTATACCAATGAGCCAAACTATTACTATTTCATCTAACTTGAATAACCAAGGACTGAATTTGACTATGGATTTCGATAACTCGAGAAGTTTTGATTTGGTTATGATCCAAAGAGAAAAAGAAAGGTTTAACAAGCCATGAGAAAAATAGAGTAAAGTAACCATACGCCTGCTTGCCATACAATCAAATAGAAACATGGGACGATTCCAGATTTTGAATAGATCCGTGGGGATGAGAGAAGTTGTTGTTGAGAAATATGAAATTGGAAAGGAAGTCAAACTCCCTATGGAACCTGTGGATCGGTTGTACTGATTTGCAGTGGATACGAAAACTCGCTATTCACTCGGGCCGTCAATAAGATTATGTAGGAGAGATGGTCGAGTGGTTCAAGGCGTAGCATTGAACCGCTATGTAGGCTTTTGTTTACCGAGGGTTCAATCCTCTCTTCCGTTTCGTTAATTCACCAACATTACCGACCACAATGTATCAAATCAAATAGATTTCAGCAATAAGACCTTTATTTGATAGAAATTCATTATTCAAAATTAATTACTTTGGTACGTAAAATACAAATGAGGAAAAAAGAAAAAAAATCCTACTGTAGATCCATTTGTGATACATGAATGATAAAATACGGATTAAGGCCCTTCCGCAAAAAGGGGAAAAATTCTATGAACCTTTCTTATTTTCGTTATGTTCAAGTCTGACGAGAATAATATTCTACGACTAAGAACTCATTTATTTTCAAACCGATTCATTTACTAAATATTATTTGATTTACTAGTCAAATGTTTGAGTCACTAGTCAAATGTTTTGGCAATTCCTCGTGGGCGGATGATGCAATAGAATTTTGAATCAGCGTTTTCATCTTTGGTTATCCTTCATAGTAATAATATCTCGGGGTTTGCAACGAAAACTTGGTATATCGACTAGACGACCGTGAAAAAAAATATGTCTATCTATGGTTAACTAATTGTTCGCTCCGTGAATGGTCAAGCCATACCCAATCGAAAAAGGATGTTATCCAAACGCATTTCAAGTAGTTGTAGTCAAACCCGATTGCTGACCCTTTTGCTTTTCCAAAGAATATGTACATATCTAAGTAATTGTCGCTCGCTGCACTACAATGAAAATGCAATTTCCGCTTTTCTTCTAGACGAATACGATATTGCGATCTTTTCCGTAACGCAATTGGTTTTAAGATACTTCAGGATCTAGGTCTTTTACTAGTTAGTCCTGGTAAAGCTCCCTGACGGTGTATTTTTCAAACAAGGTCCTCGGTAACGAGATATAAAGACTCCTTTTTTTCTTTTTTTTTTCATTTTGATTTTGTGTGTAAAATGAAAACTGCACTAAAGGATAAACAAAGCAAAATCTACTGAAGTCATAAAAAACTAAATGAATTGTATAAACATCTGGATTATATATTTTTATAAAGAAATTCGGAATGATTACGAAATAATAAATTAGGAGAAAATTAAGAATTATTGTGAATCCATTCCAATCGAAGGTGAAAGAAGAATCGAATATTGAGTAATCAAATCATTCATTCTTTAGATCTTTTGAAAAACGGATTAATCGGACGAGAATAAAGAGAGAGTCCCATTCTACATGTCAATACCGACAACAATGAAATTTATAGTAAGAGGAAAATCCGTCGACTTTTAAAATGGAAATCGTGAGGGTTCAAGTCAAGTCCCTCTATCCCCAATAAAAGCCCATTTTACTTCCTAACTATTGTACCAACCTCTATTTTTCATTAATGGTTCAAACAATATTCACTATCTTTCTTATTCTACTCTTTCACAAACGGATCCGAACTGACTTCTTTGGATCTTATCCCATTCATACAAATGAACATATTATAGTATAGGCAAGTAATCCCTATTATTAAGTAAGTCATTCACAATCCATATCATTATCCTGACATTTACTAAGTCCAATTTTAGAATACTTTTTTCTTTTTAGTCCCTTTAATTGACATAGATACAACTACTCTACTAGGATGATGCAAAAAAATGGTCGATAGCTCGGTTGGTAGAGCAAAGGAATGAAAATCCTCGTGTCACCGCTCAAATCTGGTTCCCGGCACGAGAAAAAGGATCTACCGAATAGGTATTGATACAAATTACTCGAGATGGATTGGGATACATATTCGTTAATAATATAGATGGAGTATGATTTATTCATCTAAGTAGAAAAATCTCTAAATAGAGACACTTCTTTTTCTTTTTAGAGAAGGGTCAAAATCTCTGGTTCTTTTCTTTATGGTACAGAAGGAGGTGAGATTAGGTTCCCTTTTCTTCATTTTTTATTTCTTATTCCGCTATTCCGAATATTTTTTTTTCTTGCTTATCTTATATTATCTTACTTTCCTAGTTGTTCTAAGTAATGTGTGCGGTACAAAGTCCGTGGTAGGGAACTTCTTTTTTTCATTGTATTTTTTTGTTCATACGAAGGAAATGAATGTGTGATTTTCCAAATTGGAGAATCGAAATGAAACCCTTTTTTGCTCAGTCTTTCTGGACCCTTTTGTATAATAGGAATTAATTTGAATATAATAGGTATTCCGTTTCATCTAGGAACAGAACGTAAAAATATTCCTTGACTTGAATAAAATCTGGAGTTGTGTTGTATAAGTGAGCATGAATTTCTTATCACTCAATGAGCATCTTGTATTTCATAGAAATTGGGGGTTATATAGTCCTTACGTAAGGGCCAGCCTATCCAACTTTCAGGCATTAGGATACGTTTAAGGCGTGGATGATTATCATAAGAGATTCCCACCATATCATAAGATTTGCGTTCTTGAAAATCGGCACTTCTCCAAATCCGTAAGATGACGGATTCTAGGATTATCCTTTGGGCAAAGACTTTTATGCATACTTCTTCCGGGTTATCTATACCATACCGTATTCTCGTAAGATAATACACGCTTGCTAAAGATCCACCGGTGCTACGCCATAAGCACATTGGGAACGTAAATAATTGTAACCATATACATATAAAATGACAAAGAATGGAATCCCAATCCTCGCTTTTATTTGTAAAGTCTCTATTCCTCGGTGATCAAGCCCAAAGATCTATGAACCACCTCATGTTTGACTAGCCAATTATAACCAACCCCGCTGCATTGTCTTGATCTCTCCCCTTTGTATAAATATTTCACATTTCAATGCAAGTTTGAAAGATTGCCTCGCTCTTTCTTTTTCAAGACAAAAGAGCCCTTCCTAATTCACTAATTTTTAGGAAGATTTGGATTTTTGGATTTGAAAAAGTTGAAGAAGATATGTCTAAAGTAGATGGTGATTGATAGAGCAATTCTTGCTCGTAAGTTCTAGTATGAGTACTGCGTTGAACATAAAGCTTGTGACTGGTAGTAAAACATCGATTTCTCTTTTGAGATAGGGTTCGATCCTCAACTATTTCTCGCGATATCTTCTTACGAAGTTTAGTTAGGGCATCTATAACCGCCTCCGGTTTAGGTGGGCAGCTCGGCAAGTAGACATCCACAGAATTAACTTATCGACTTCGAACAAGACTATAGGAACTGTCATCAACATTCCCCGTAATAGTACAAGCTCCCATAGCAATGACGTATTTTGGTTCTGCATTTGCTCATATAATCTCACTAAAGAAGGAGCCAATTTCATTGTTACCGCATCTACCGTTAAAATTAGGTCCGCTTGCCTAGGACTTGATCTTGGTACCAATCCATAACGATCAAAGTCTAATCGCGAGCCTATTAATGAAGCAAATTCAATGAAACAACAACGGTACCATATAGAAGGGCCATAAACCGAGAGTCTTGACCAATTCGAAAGATCATTTGGTGTAGTTGAAATAACGGAATTGGAAATTGTTCGGTCAAGTATAGGAAATTAATATAAGAATGAATAACTTTCTCAATGATTTATTTTATTTCTTTTATTTATCTTAATATTCATTCCATTCAGCATTCCAATGCTCGCAAGCAAGCACGAAAAAGCTTCTATTTCTAAACGGAAACGCCTAATACATCGAAACTCATTACCCATGGAAAAAGCCATCGAGAAAAATAAAGAAAACAAACATGGTTTAGCGGATTCGAATTGTAACCAAGCATCCCGGGTTCTATACCCGATTCAACACTAGAGCATGCAGCCGATCCTAGATACGTAACTATATAAAGTGTGCAGTGAAGGATCTTTATTGGTAGCCGCCTTTCACTTCCGCTCTCCACTCCCATGCCTTTCTTGGTCTGGACCAACCCAACCAGCGATTTCCGACAAGTCTTTCTCGCTAGAGCAAGAAGCGGAACCAAAATCAAGCTTTCTTTATTTTCATTTATGGATAACCAATCCATTTTCCAATATAGTTGGGAGATTTTACCCAAGAAATGGGTACATAAAATGAAAAGATCAAACATGGGAATAGATCTTATACCAATCTCGACTACCCATTTCCATTGTTGTGCTTTCTAAAATGGCATACCTATACAAGGGTTCAAGTTTCGATCGATATTTATGAGTGGATCATCCCTCTCAAAAACGAAGATTTGAAGTTGTCCATAATTTCATCGAGTACTCGGTGATAACTCACGATTCGTACAAACAAGTCGCATTTAAGTAACACGAATATCTCCTAGAGTCATCCATTTCCATCACCGGCGGTGGGAGCGAGAAGTATGGGATATATCCGTGTTTCTTCCATCAATCATCTGAATTTACGCCGTATATCAACAGATTATGGTTTCGAGGGTCATCCATTACGAAAAGACTTTCCTCTGAGTGGATATGTGGAAGTACGCTATGATGATCCAGAGAAACGTGTGGTTTCTGAACCCATTGAGATGACCCAAGAATTTCGCTATTTCGATTTTTCTAGTCCAGGGGACTAATCAATAGGAAATGCTATTTGCTTCTTAAGAAGAACTTTTTAGAAATGAAAGAGTTTCCATGGGCGTCGGATATCATTTCTTCAAATAAGGAAGAAGTGTTATCGAAGGATTTCCTTCCTTTCTTCCTAGTATGGAAAAAGTCAAGAAAAAGTACTGCATCTCGATCTATACGAAAGGGCACTGGTTTCATTGATAGCAGAAGAGTACGCTAGCTAGCGGAGCCTGAAAACGCTTGCTTGCGCCCCACCCCTACGTAAACTATTGCCTATGCTTGCTGCCCGCCAAGGTCGTGAGAAGGGAAGAAAAGATGGTCACTCCTTTTAGGAACATGGCGAGCCTTACTTACGATTGCAGACTTCACTCGCAGCTGCTCATTCACTTGCTCATGAACTCGCCGCGCGCGAGCGACTAGTCGCCTCCTTTCCTCCGCCGAAAGATGCTTAGCCGGTTTACGAAGGAGGGGAGCCGGGAAGGCCGACGATGGCAATGAGGGGAAGCTATCGAGAAGCTTTGCCCTTGCTTTACGTAAATTGTTATGAACTTACTAAATGACCTTATTTATTCTCCTAACGCTAGCAAATCTAATAGTTCCATCTCGCTCTTCTTAACTTAAGAACGAAGGCCGCCATCCTTCTTATTCAGAACCCTTTGTTTGAGGGGCATATCCCTGAAGGGAGAGTGGTCGAGCATCAAAAGCGATGATCAGAATGTTGAAGGTTTTCACGAGGTTCGAATCGCTCTCCCACTTGTTGTAGACTTAAGAGAAGAGAAAGTAGGCGGAAGCCTAGGAGGGCCAACCGAGCTAAGCTCTTTCTTTTTGGCCGTACGTGAAGTGCAATTTTCGTATGCGTTTTAGAGAGGTTGTCGAAAAAGACGATCTATAGAGATTCCCATCTATATCCAATCGAGAATAGAAGTGAGTCGCCCGCGCCGGCTTGTAGTCTCGCGATCGGACTGCACGCGCGCCATTATCATGCCTCCTTGGTTCGGACGGCCAAGCGAGACATACGATAGACGAAGGAAGGGCCCACCCAGCAGGAGGGCTAAAACCTGTAGTTTTGAAGTTGCAAACCCAGCTTCAAGCCGGAGTGCTTTAGCCCTTTAGTTTTGAAGCAAGAATCACCGCCTTGAGCGCCTTGCGCGCTCAATAACAAGTAAGGGATGAGCGCTTTGTTGCTAAAGAGGATACGTTTTTTCTGCCGGGAAGGCTAGTTTGATCGAGGATTGAGAGGAGAGGTGGAATAAAAAGCTCGGGATGGATTTTGGATTCTTTGTGCGAGCAAGATGCGGTGAGAGTCGCACGCACGGTGAAGGAGGGGGTTCGCGTCTATACGTGTAGTGTGGTGGTTGGGCCTACCCACCCTATTTGTTCCATGATCTATGGGTCTCTGGAGCTACCCACTTCGATCAATTAGCCAAGATTTTGATCGGATACGAAATCACTAGTGCTCGATCTAGTGGTATTTTTATGGGGATTCTTTTTATCATTTGAGGATCCCTATTCAAGATTATCGTAGCCTTTTCTAGCGGTCAGAGGACTGACGACCCCTATAGGTAGTAGGGTAGGGTGGGTGGTACCGCCGGATAGCGGCCAATCCTCCTAATCAAGGTAGGGCGGCTTAGAGCGCGTGAAACTCATCACTACCTCGTAAGGGCGTTGAGACCATAGCATGTTACACAAAAGCGCCACTTTCTCGTGGAGTGTTGTCACACACCGCCCAACTAGAAGAGCTACTCTCTTTGTAGTGTTGTCACACAAGATAAGCACGCGCTCACTTTGGCCGGGCGAATCGAAGTTATCTTCCTGGTCAACTGCCCACCCGTCAAGTGCAAAAAACACAGTGGAATCACACAACGCTTATTCTTTGGTGTGCTTCCCGCCCACGAGGAAAGAAGAGTGACAATGTTCGATTTGATTGTTTGCAAGATGGGAGCCGATTACCCAAAAATCCTCGGGAAAAAGAAAAGATATCTCGTAACGAAACCATAGGAGGTCAGATTGGCGAGATCCAAGGGTTCACAAAGAGCCCAAAAGAAAACCGCCTGGAAGTCCGAGGACCTTTAGTACCGCATCGAACCAGCAGCCTTGGCCAAGCGACGACCGCCTTGTCCCTTTCCTTTTTCCATTCAGCCTACTTCTTAGCTTTGTTTCGTCGGCCTAAGGCAAAGCTTAAGTGGTTCGCCTACCTTACCACTTGATGAAAGGGAACGAACTTCGCTTCCTTGACGGCTTTATGGATGGATTCAACCACCTCACTCCTTCCTTTTGAAAAGTGACGCTTATGCCTTCGCTTCGAGGGTTAGGGTATAGGCCGCTTCGAGCAAGCTTTCGCTTTTCTCCGCTTTCCACAACTTTTGCTTTAGCTTCCAAAGGCGACCCAATGACCTTTCCGAATTTAAAGTATTCGTCGCCCTACCCTAAGAAAGAAGTCACTATAAAACAGCTTGCCCTCTGAAGTACCAAAGGTGCGCGGAGCCCGTGAAAATGAATATGTTTGCTACTGAAATAAGCCAGCCTATTGACTAATATTCGTCTTTAGAATGAAAGTAGCTATGAAGCCCAATCCACTGTCGATTCAAAAGGGGCATAGTCATATGGGTGGGGTGTTTGTGGGAGCTGCCTTGGATATGAGGAATTCTCAAATCAAAAATAAATAGAACAAAGGCAAAGTCCGCGACAAAGATCTTTCTTTTCTATCAATAGATAGGAATGAGTGTTCGTTATAGGATAGATCCATCTGCTCTCTCTCTCTATTTTCTTTGATGCAATTTAGAGAGAAAGAGCAAAGAAATAGAAAAAAAGATAATCGGAGATGATTAAAAATAGATACATAGACATCTAAAGTAAAGGGATGTATATATTATTCCTATATATATCATCTATCTATGAAAAAGTAAACAGAGTTCGTTTTGGGTTCCCCAAGCCCCGAATGGGTTGGATCGCTTCGCTTCGCCAACGAAATGAAGGCCTCGCCCTTCCGAATGCTTCTCCGATCCTCAAGTTCTCGAAGAGAAAAGATGCAGCTCCTCCTCCTCTGTCTTTTCCGCTTTGCTAATCTTACCTCTAACGCTGGCCGGGTCGGGCTTAGGCGGGCGTGGGAGGAAGAAAGAAAGTCAAGAGCGTCTTCTCCTTTGTCCTTTTTTGCAACAAGGAAAGCACCTCTTTTGTAATCCCCGCAGCTTCCTGCAGGCTTTTTTGTATTGAACGCATGGCGAGCTAGGACCCTCCAATCATGTTTGAGCCTATGTTCACCCGGCCCAAAAGGAGAATTCGGAATGCCCACGACATTCAGATAAGGTGCATATCCCTTACCACTAAAGGAAAGGCTCGAAGGCTGGGATTAGCAGGTAAGGAAAACGCTTTGGAGATTGAGATGTCGATTTTTTTTCATCGAAAAGGAAGAAGGTCGAGGATAGCAGCCTTCCTTCGGGCTTTGCTCTGCCGACGCTCTAATAAAGAATTCCGCTTGGCCCGGAAAGCTACCGCAACAACATAAAGAAAGGGGTCCATGTAGTCGCCACGCCTACCACTAGCAAAGAGGTTCAGATCTACTACAAAAGAGAGAATCCACTTCAGATAACCACGTCTCGCTAGGCAGCGTGTGGAATGGCCGAGAACGGACCAAATGGATATATAATCCAAGCCGAGAGTGGAGTTACGTGAAACAGCCGTCGATGGAAAACAACTTTCACGCTCGGTTCAGAGAGCACTTTTTCGTTGAGAATAAGTCCTTCCTTTGTGTGAATTCCCAAAGAAGCGAATTAACAACTTGTGGGGCCCTTTCTATTCAATATCTCGAGCCCCAAGAAAACCCCCTCTCCCTGACTCAATCTATCTTTTGACTCTATATATGTGGGCACTGATATCTATGAGGGTTCACCCACCCCGTGACAAGATTCCTTTCTATTGCGCCTAAAATCTCTATTTCGCAAATATGTCACGTGTTTCTATTGTTGCTTCCTATCGGGTACATTACAACAAATCTTCTTTTCTCGCAAAGATTGCTTCTATGATCTTAGAGCATCGGCCGCCATGGCCCAAACGAAAGTCAAAAGACCTCTAGCTCATAGTTCGATTGGACATGTAGGTTATATTCAGCATCTGGTTTCTCATGTGGAACCATAGAAGGAATTCAATCACTACTAATTGGTATATTTATTTATGCATCAATGACGATAGATGCATTCGCCATAGTTCCAAAGATTACGGCAAACCCGTGTCAAATATATAGCGGATTTGGGTGCTCTAGCCAAAACGAATCCTATTTCGCTATGACCTTCTCCATTACAATGTTCTCACACGCAGAATACCCCGTTAGCCGCCTTTTGTAGCAAATTCTATTTGTTCTTTGCCGCTTTGGGTTGTGGGGCTTACTTCCTAGCCCCATGGGAGTAGTGACTAGCGTTATAGGTCGTTGGGCGCCAAAGGTTGCCATGAGTAAGGTTGGGAGACCAAGACTGTTTTCCGTGCACCGGACACGTAGCTTACCGAATCGGTTGCAACACGTATGGGAATGCATGCTATGAAAGATGTGGTCGAGTCCGATACATCAACCGTCGACTCCATATCCTTGTACGAGTCCACAATCACTACACGAGATGAACCTGGGTTTGGTGAATGGAAGTTGGCCTTAGGTGTAAGAGGACTCCTGCCATCGCAGCGATCAGATACTAAGGTGCTCCCGTCGGTTGTTGAACGACGCGAAACGGGCCGGGCCTCGATTCCTTTCATAAAGATGAAGGGACAGAGGTGACCAATTCCCCATCTCATTTGGGGCGGAAAATGAATCGACATCTCGATGTGATACAGCCCTTTCCATTTTCGTTGGGAAAGAACAATAAGTCCATCCGAACCCTCCAATGAAGAAATAAGAGGAGAGCAAAGCGCCAATGGCGTGCGGCGCATGCGAAAGGGGCACGGAGAAATAAAGAAGTGTGGAGGAGAAGCGGTGAGCTCATTCCCTTCGCTTCGGCCCAAAGCGGTGCTTTGTTTCTGGCCAAATCAAGGATTTGGGGTTGATTGCAAAGATATCTGAATAGAAAGATAGATCGATCCATCTATCCAGATATCTAAAAGAATCGATTTCGATTTCATGAAACCTTTGATTCAAAGAATCGCGCTTAGCCCCCCCGCCTCATGAAACGGCTCTGCTGTAATGGATGGCAGAGGGTCCAGAGTACCAAGCATCGGAGTGATCCAAAGAGCGGAAGGGGCCTAGAAGTGCCTACTACTACACCACACTACACTTGGCTCTACACATTTACTGAGCTTACCCCTATCCAAAGGTCCGCGTAACGCTGGCGGCTTTAATCGTCGACTGTTATCCCCATCTCACCTAGGCTAACAGAGCTCGACTTATTCAGGGAGAGAGTGGAGCCTATCAAGCACTCTTGAGAGTAAGATCCTTGGCTCCTCTTCATTCTTCATAGGGTCTCGCCCACATGGAAGCGGGCGAGAGATGGATAAGATCAAGCACGGAATAAGAAGCATTTGAAATGCCTTTTGATCATTTTGATAGAGGGGATGGATAAAGTGGGCAAAACAGACTCAAATTTTTCAATCAAAAGATGGGTTCCTTTTTCGTCTCGACAAAGAAAGAATCATCTTGAAAACGCTCCTAACCCCTTCAGAGGGCCGTGTATAGTAAGTGATCCGAACTCTGCCTTGAGCGAGCCCCACTTAGAGGCATGTGAAGTTGGTGAGCCGTATGATGGGCAACTATCTCGCATGGTTCAGAGAGGACTCACTGTTAGTTAGTACCCCTTGGTTTCGGGTGGACCCTTTCACTCTATTTTATTATATACGCTTAGCTTAAAAGAATGTTTTTGATAGACCTAGGACATGGATTCTATATGAACCAATGGATCGTGACAAGTCGTTACTACTAGCGATGACTTCCTCTTTCATTACTTCATCCTTTCCATATCCCTCTCCCTTGTTCGATCTTACTCATCAAATGGCACTCAGTTCATATCAGAATTGACATTTACAAGGTTCAAAGAAAGGGTGGACTGCAGGTAAGCACTAACGCTACAAGCCTCTCGTGATTTCCGTGATTAAAAAACAAGGGCGACGAGCCAATTGTAGATTCCAATGAGAAGTTTAACTAATTGTCAATGCGACCATGTTACTAGCGTAAATCGCGGCTCAGATTTGCACCAAACCGGCATTCATCTGTTCCTTCAAATACAACTTCTTGTGAAGTGTTCCATGGTATACGCTGCTTACTAAAAGGGCGTTACACCTTCTCTCCCATGGGTTGGTCGGCTATACGGAATCCAACCAAGCCGGATAAGCTATGGCCGATAGGCGCTTTGGAAGCAAATAATAGTCGAAGCAATGGGCCGCTTGCTTAGTTTGGAAATGGAGTCGATATACCTTCGATATTCCGAGAGTTTGGGGTAGCGAGGGGCTAGGTCTTTCTTCGCAAGCGTTTCTCGATGGCTCGAGATGGATTGGATGGTTAAGTGTTCTATCGTTGAGTGCGATTCAGGATAGATCACCACCTACTCAGTAATTTTATTAGGAAGCATCTTGGAGAGGAAAACTCTGGCTTTGTTGAATTGGTTATGAGATTTTTGGTGTGGGAAAAAATACGATGCAAATCTATAGGTCTACCGCAAGGCTCCTCTATCTCCCAAGTTCTAATGACTTTTATCTTCACCACTTGACAAGATCTTCTTGGAGGAGTGGGACATTTACCAAGAGGAAGAACAGCCTGTGAGGGTCTACTATGCTAGGTATGCGGAGACTATCTTGTTAGGCATTCCACGAATTACAAAATTCAAAATGCCGCTAGAGCTAAGAGCAGCATGCGCACAGATACTAAAAATGCTTGCGCTAAGTTAGACCTCGATGTCTGCTGGGAAGAGATTAGCCCGATAAACTTATCATTTTGCTTGGTGGGAAAAAATACTTGAGGTTCTAGGGTTGGTTGTATCTTTTAAAGATAGTGGGCGATCAAAGTTAGCTTTCCTCTAAAGATGTGGCGGCAAAGGGTGAGCACAGGAGACCGGTCCAGAGTTTAGGGATGGGCTTAACTGCCTCACAATGGCAAACTTCCTCAGCTACTCAATGAGCACGTGGAGGCCTACCTACGAACCGCTTTCAAAGATCCTATATCTCAAAGAAAGTAGTACCGCTTTTTCGCTTCTTTCTTAGGCTGGTCATTTCAAGATGCCGCAACTTTGTTCGCCGACCGATGTGAGGAAAGTGGGGTGCCTGGACTAAACATTAGCCAAGTCCAGAAAATTATGTTGCCACACTCATAGAAAAATTCCAGAGAATCGAGATGGAGAAAATTAAGTAAGTTTTAGCCTCTCGAGAAGGAAAGACAGAGTCAACGTCTCAGGCCTACGGCCAAAGAAATAGGAAATGCTAAGCGCCAAGACAAAGAGAACTGGGAGTATAATTTTAGAATTGAATAAAAGGAGTAGAAACCGATCTCCAAAAGATTGAGGAAAGCCTGCAGATATATAGGTTGGAAAGCGCCCATTCCTTTGTCGAGGGTAGTGGAGGAGGTAATGGAGTAGGTGTTTCGGTCGTGGCTTCGGTGGTACTGGTCATGGGACGGGTAGCTCGACGGTGGTAGATGCAGATTCGTGGGGAAAGCCCACCACGTGGTCGTGGTACTCCGGTGAAAAGAGGGGAGGTGGTAGGACCGACTCAGCAGAGGGCTAGAGTAAAGGCCGTGAAGGTTATGGAGGATGTAGCAAACCAGGAGTACGTTAAAGTGCAGCACGTAGCCGACCATGAGGATCTTGTCTTATTTGATAGCAGGTACGCTTCTAATATCTGGGTGTCCTGCTTACACACTGATTGATACGGGGGCGAGTCGATCCTTTGTCTCCCTTGTCGAGATTCATGGCTGGTTGAGAGTGGTAGTGATGCGAGGTTGTGTCCCGATCTTTCGATGAGAGCGATAACTATCGATTTGTGGAACCGACTTTGACGATCCGACTACAACGTACGACGACGATGCGCCTTAGCAATCGCTAAACCAACTCCGGAGTGTTATTGATCTTGCCGTGGGCACGATCAACCTGAACACGAGGTTCAATTCCTGCAAACAACCGAAGAACAAGCAAGAACAATGGTAAAAGCAATCTGAAATTGCGAATAAGAATTGAAGGACAAAATAAGTTGGGGTTCTATTGAAGGTCTTGACAAGGTGGCTGTCATCCTCCCTTTCTTGAATTTGAGTCGTCCTCGACTCATGCTCAGCTTTTAGCTTGACCTCAACAAAAACTATTCTCATGTTAAGATCATCCTCCACAAAGCTCAATATTTCTTTCCAGCATATAAAGGCATGTTGAAAGCTTGCACTCTTGGACGCTTCCTCCCCCCTGTGAAGGAAAGCCATCCTTGTAGATGTAGATGATACAGAGGATGCCGTGAAGTGTCGCCAAATTGGTATAGCGTTGATCATATCCAGGACGAGCATGGTCTCATCATTCTCCCTTTCTTGAATTGGAGTCGTCCTCGACTCTATCACATTCTCCTGCAAAATGTTAGTAGCGAGAAAGAGCAAAGCAACATGCATATCTTTTGTGCTCAAATCAATGTCTCGTGAATCAAAATCACCCAAACACTCCCTTTCTTGAAAACTATCATATAGATTATAATCGACAGTAGGGGTACTTGATATGATATTAGAATTATCGAATTGATCACATTGTTGCATAGGATGTGGAGGTCTCAGATCTGAACAAATGTATAATCTATGCACTTTGTATTCTCCTTTATCATTATGTTTGCCAACAACATAGAAAATATTTCGTGATAACCATGGCAAATCAGAATGTACAAAAATCTTCTCCTTGAAACTATCCGGATCACACGTAACATCAAATTCAATGTAACCTAAAGTATCTAAAGAAGACATCAATTTAAGCTCATCTTCTTCACTAGCAATTTGAATAACATGTCTATGTTCAGTATAAGTGTTTTGTTCAAATATAAATATTTCATGTTCATTCACTAATTGTGGCGTGGATATAAGTGAAGCATTATGACACAACTCTTCTTTATCACTAGGAATAGCAACAAAATCAGCAATGGGTTCCATTAATAGTTGCTCTACGATAGCACGATTCATGGACAGTTTTGTCTTTTCAAAATGATTTTCACCATGTATACAGTCCATACCTTTGACATTACCTTCTAAATCATTCTCCGTGGTTGTAGGTGCAACTTCAATTTCCAACTCTTCACATACGTATGGAGCAGCAAATATCTTCTCTTTTTTCACATTTTCTTCTTCATCTTTCTCCCGATGGTGCTCACTTTTCGGCAAAATGTTAGCTACAACAGAAGGTGCAACAATGGACACCTCAAATAAAGCTAAAGGCTCTTTCAAAGATTCAGTAAGCATGTTTTCAGCTCTAAAAGCACATTCAATCAATTCTGAAAGACAACTATATGTTTCATCAACAAGAACATCCTGAATTTCATGATTAAGTCCACGTATGAACCTAAGCTCAGTAGCTTCCTCATATTCTTGTAAACCACAACGCAACAAACAATTTTGCAAATCATGAAAGTATTCTATAACAGTTTTAGAACCTTGTTTTAAGCATTGAAGTTTAGTAAGCAAGTATTTAGCAACATATTCAGGAACATAATCATTTCTCATAAGTCTTTTCATTGCATTCCAAGTTTTAGGGTCTTTATCATGTCTAGATATATGCTTCTACCAATATACTGCATCTGACGTTAACACTTTAACTGCAGCACTAATCTTTTGGTTTTCAGATAAGTCATAGTTTGCAAATTCTTTATCTACCGCTATCTCCCAATTAATATATTCATTAGGATCGAACTTTCTACCAAAAGGAGGCAACTCAAACTTGATTTTACCTTGTTCATCATCGATTGGATGAACCCGTGGCGATGTGTGGTGGGGCGACCGATGCAGCAAGGCCCATGCTGGGAAGTCGGGCAGCAATGGGAACCCGCAGCACGTAGTACACCATTGTTGTTGCTTAGGAGACGAGGCGGAGGACCTGGAAGTTCAGGACAGCACTGCAAGCATATCATCAAGTCTAGACAAAATAGTAGCAAGGGTAGTGTTAGCAACTCCCTGAGCAGTCTCGATGGACCGGAAACAATCTTCTTGCAGCGACATTTGCTCATTAGTGAGTTGTACATTGCCCTTCGTGCGTGGAGAATGATGCAGTGAACTCTTGTCACCTGACATGGTTAGTAGCATAAAGGGAAAGACAAAGGTTTATGTAATTCCCAATAAACTACTAGAAAGTGAAGAAAAGTCGCTCAACTCTCAAGCCTTAACCAAAGCTCTTACAAGTTCTTACCGTGCAGCAGGAGTTGTCGGCCGTTGGCGGTGCCAAAAGTTCTTCGAAGCTTGGATAAAGTGATTGCAAGGGACCGAACAAACGTACAAGGTAAAATATGTGGAGCTTGGTAGGCTATACTTATTTCCTATGCAATCTGATAATTCTAGTTATTGTAATGACAAGTAAGGACCCAAAATAGAAATCACAAGTCCTAGTTGCCGATCTCAAAGATATAAGCGAATTTCAAGGCAACTCACGCGCAAAGATGATGTAACTTAATGCAACCAATGGAATGAGATAAATAAGAAAATTTTCAGTACCAAAGCTCGTGTTGCATAAGTTATAGAGAGAGACACTAGCTAATTGCTTCAGAAAAGATAAAAGGGCACAAGATTGCTCACTAATTAATACAATTGCACAATCTGAAAAATAATGAACACAAATTAGGGTTTCGCTCAATGTAGTGCTGTCGGCCACTATTATGTTTTTTTTTTGTGACTTTCGGCCAACACTAGTATGAGCAAAGTTTTGGAATCCCCAACTCAATGTCACAAGACAGTGTGATATGATAATTCAAGATTATGCAATATATCAAGTAGAGCAGCCCTAAGCAATATCAAATAGCTAGTCTCAATTGGGATCAAAATATTCGCAAAGGATGAATTGGTTAACAAAGGTATGTATACTGATATTTTTGGAGTTTTATGGATTATGGATGCTACTGGACTCAACCAACTCAAAGGAACAAAACTAGAACACGAATTGAAGGAAAACACCCAAATTCAAAGTTTCTAGGGCAGCAGATTTGTCGCCTAGATTACAGATTCAAAACGACCGAATTTAGAAGGTTCACTATGGAAAGAATTGAAGCTTATGTCCTCAGCTTTCAAAGGAATACAAGAACATGCAATTTGGAGCAAGGGTGTGAAAGTTATGGCTCAAAAACCGAACTGCACAGAATACTCCCAATTTTAGCCCGCGGACCAATTCCGAATCCGAATCAAATTTGGTTTGATGGAATCCGAATCAGAAAGGACACCCAAAAACGTTTTTGTAGAGGACTCTTCAAGGATTCAGGAAAGTATAAAAACTTCCCAAACGGAGTTCGGACGTGAGAATTATGATCAAAATACCGAACCGATCTGGATTGGAAGTACAACTTGCTTCAACAAATTTGATATCCAGATTAAACAGATTTAGCTCCAGAATTAGAGTTCATGCCCAACTAGGTTTTTGTAGAGATCGTTCCCAGGTTTTAGGAAAGTACAAAAACACTAGAATCCGAGCTCGTATGCGAAAGTTATAAACAAAACAAAGTACTGGACAGATTGACAGAAAAGCTACGCGAAGGAAAAACGATCAGCAACTAAAACAAGGACTCTAATGGATCAAAACCTAACAAAACTCACTAAAATACTAGATTGAATCTAAAGGTTGAATTTTTGTGGGGTAATTTTCAATTTAGGACAGAAAACAAAACTAATCTACGCATGTAATCTCTCATCGAAACTTGGCGCTCTGATACCACCTGATGTGAGGTTGAGTCCCGATCTTTTGATGAGAGCGATAACTATCGATTTGTGGAACCGACTTTGACGATCCGACTACAACGTACGACGACGATGCGCCTTAGCAATCGCTAAACCAACTCCGGAGTGTTATTAATCTTGCCGTGGGCACGATCAACCTGAACACGAGGTTCAATTCCTGCAAACAACCGAAGAACAAGCAAGAACAATGGTAAAAGCAATCTGAAATTGCGAATAAGAATTGAAGGACAAAATAAGTTGGGGTTCTATTGAAGGTCTTGACAAGGTGGCTGTCCAGCACAACTTGAAGACACGAAGTTTGCACTTGGCTAAACTAATCAAACAAAACCCAAAACCCTAGATGGGGTTGCGGCTGGTTATTTATGAGATAACAAGAGGAGGTGGTCATTCAAAACCCTAGGAAACCAAATACAATTCGATTACAAGGCCCAAGGCCCACTCTGACTCGGACTGGAAAAGTGATGTGACTTGTTTTGCAGTTTCCGGACAGCTCAGAAGGAATTTGAAGGTGAGACTGGATCCATTGGAAAGAGGGCGACGAAAGCTTTCAATCAAGTACTCATGTGCCCCGAACACCCTTCTGGATCAAAAGTTATGGCCGTTTTAAGTTGGTGCTGTCTCAGGAGGCCGAATTGGATTCCAGAACGTGATGGATTTGATCTCTCTCTCTTCTTGGCCCGTGGATGATGTGTTGGAGTAGGCACAACCAAATGTGGTCATATCCGTAGTAGTGATGTCCTCATCAGGTAGCATCTTGAGGGTGTCTACATCTTAGGGCATGCAGTCGCGAGTTTCGTGCATTTGTCGAGATAAGAAGGTGAGGGTGTCATTTTCTGTTATATTCGGTACTTTAGTCTGAAACCAACACCTACTGATCAGGTACTAGTAGTTGGAGTTTAGTACGGGTTTTTTCACTAGTAAATTTAGTTGAATCTGATAGCACTGGCCCCGAAGGATAGTTAAACGCAAGATCTAGGACTAGCAGATCCCCTCCGACCAAAGATACTCATACGGGTAGCGAGCACTCATCCTGCCTCAAAGACCTCTCTCCCTTTCCGGTGGATTGAATCTGTTACCCCACTTTGCTTCAGCTTGTTTGTACATCACCAGTGCTTTCTTCTCCAATAAGCTCATCATCCTCCCAACAAGCAACGGATTGAGCGCACTAGCGCAAAAGAACAAGCAACAGATTGAGCACACTAGCGCGAAAGAACAAGCAACGGATTGAGCGACTAGCTGAAAGCCGCTGCGCATTAGCACGCCGCATCCGTTTTCTTGCTCGTTGCGCGCTATCACGCGCATCCGCTTTATTGCTCGTTGCGCGTTAGCACGCGCATCTGCTTTATTGCTCGTTACGCGTTAGCACGCGCATCCGCTTTCTTGCTCCTATAGAAGGTTCAAAAAGGGTTGGAGGGTTGGAAACGATACTCATTTCCTTAGGAGCCGGATGGTTCTCATAAACTCTTTTATAAAGTAAATGCGCCCCTTTACACTTTGATGCTTAATGAGGAAATAACTTTGATTAATAGGATCCATGATCTCTCGATCCAATGGCTAATGTGGATGACAAAGGAATGGGCGCACAATAAACACGCTGGGTTGGGATTTTATGAACCCGATGCTTAAACCCACCTCGTCACCACCAAAGTTCAGGCCCTCCTATATATCACTCTTGCTATCTGTACATCGAGTACAACATCGAGGAGGCATTGAACGAAGACCGCCCATTCGAAAAAGCCCCTTCAACCCCGATAAAAATCCTCAATATAGTGAAATGTTTTATCCATTGATATGAGCATTTCTTGATCCTCGTGAATGTCGCAAGTCCGAGCCAAAACCCTAATCCACTTGACCTATGAAGAGAAAACACGTCTAATATGTATAGTTTTGAAGAATGCATTGATTTTTCTGACTAGATCGATACATCTTGCAACTTATTTTCTAGACAGACAACTAGCTTTCCTCTCTCAGAGATGGAGCAACGGAAAGTGACCATCAAAGGGTTGTCCCTTACCGCGGAGTCCTAGGCTTATCAGAAGGCTTCATCCTCGTATGCTACGCTTGAACAAGCAATTTTTTTTCATTTCAATTCATACTATTTCCTATTCTTCCTATGGTAGATTGGTTTAAGGTCAGCCGGCGAGATGAGGTTAAAGCGGCATTCCCAAGCTCGCTACAGACAGATGGGGAAATCATCATTCCACACCAATAGCATTGATTCAAAAGATGGGATAGAATTGGTAGAAGGTAAAAATGTCTCTTCTTACTGTGAGTATTTCTTTTTGAGTCAGGTGTGGGCGTTAGAGGACTAAGATAAGAGCAAGTACTAGAATATTCGTCTGAACTTCTTCCCGACAACCATCTCGCGGATTGCAATGGCACCTTAGTAGGAAACTGATGAGACCATGCTCGTCCTAGATATGATCAACGCTATATCAATTTGGCGACACTTCACGGCATCCTCTGTATCATCTACATCTACTAGGATGGCTTTCCTTCACAGAGGGGAGGAAGCGTCCAAGAGTGCAAGCTTTCAACATGCCTTTATATGCTGGAAAGAAATATTGAGCTTTGTGGATGATCTTCACATGAGAATACTTTTTGTTGAGGACAAGCTAAAAGCTGAGCATGAGTCGAGGACGACTCAAATTCAAGAAAGGGAGGATGATGAGGACATCACAACTACGGATATGACCACATTTGGTTGTGCCAACTCCAACACATCATCCACGGGCCAAGAAGAGAGAGAGATCAAATCCTTCACGTTCTGGAATCCAATTCGGCCTCCTGAGATCCCGATCTTTCGATGAGTGCGATAAATATCGATTTGGTGGAATCGACTTTGACGATCCGACTACAACGTACGACGATGATGCGCCTTAGCAACCGCTAAACCAACTCCGGAGTGTTATTGATCATGCCGTGGGCACGATCAACCTGAACACAAGGTTCAATTCCTGCAAGCAACCGAAAAACAAGCAAGAACAATGGTAAAAGCAATCTAAAATTGCAAATAAGAATTGAAAGCCAAAATAAGGTGGGGTTCTATTGAAGGTCTTGACAAGGTGGCTGTCCAGCACAACTCGAAGACGCAATGTTTGCACTTGGCTAAACTAATCAAACAAAACCCAAGTGTCTAAAGCGACGGCTACTAAGTTTATAAGAGGGATGGACATGAGAGGGACGTCCTAGGGTTGTGTGCAGCCAAGGGGGGGCGCACACAACTTGGGCTTGGGCCCCCACACGTTTACAAGGCCCGAAACAGCCCGAAACAGTATTGTAGTACATTGTTTTAATGATTCCGGTTGATGTAAAATGAATCTTGGCCTGATATTAGATACATTCGAAAGATCTCGTTGTACACTTTCAATCAAGTCCAAGTTCACCCAAATCGGAGTCCGTATGCAAAAGTTATTCATATTTGAAGTCGGTGCTGTCTCAGGAGGCCGATTTAGATTCCAGAACGTGAAGGATTTGATCTCTCTCTCTTCTTGGCCCCGTGGATGATGTGTTGGAGTTGGCACAACCAAATGTGGTCATATCCGTAGTAGTGATGTCCTCATCATCCTCCCTTTCTTGAATTTGAGTCGTCCTCAACTCATGCTCAGCTTTTAGCTTGTCCTCAACAAAAAGTATTCTCATGTGAAGATCATCCACAAAGCTCAATATTTCTTTCCAGCATATAAATGCATGTTGAAAGCTTGCACTCTTGGACGCTTCTTCCCCTCTGTGAAGGGAAGCCATCCTAGTAGATGTAGATGATACAGAGGATGCCGTGAAGTGTCGCCAAATTGATATAGCATTGATCATATCCAGGACGAGCATGGTCTCATCATTCTCCCTTTCTTGAATTGGAGTCGTCCTCGACTCAATCACATTCTCCTGCAAAATGTTAGTAGCGAGAAAGAGCAAAGTAACATGCATATCTTTTGTGATCAAATCAATGTCTCGTGAATCAAAATAACCCAAACACTCCCTTTCTTGAAAACTATCATATAGATTATAATCGACAGTAGGGGTACTTGATATGATATTAGAATTATCAAATTGATCACATTGTTGCATAGGATGTGGAGGTCTCAGATCTGAACAAATGTATAATATATGCACTTTGTATTCTCCTTTATCATTTTGTTTGCCAACAACATGGAAAATATTTTGTGATAACCATGGCAAATCAGAATTCACAAAAATCTTCTCCTTGAAACTATCTAGATCACACAGAACATCAAATTCAATGTAACCTAAAGTATTTAAAGAAGACATCAATTTAAGCTCATCTTCTTCCCTAGCAATGTGAATAACATGTTTATGTTCAGCGCAAGTGTTTAGTTCAAATATAAATGTTTCATGTTCATTCACTAGTTGTGGCGTGGATATAAGTGAAGCATTATCACACAACTCTTCTTTATCACTAGGAATAGCAACCAAATCAGGAATGGGTTCCACTAATAGTTGCTCTACAATAGCATGATTCATGGACAGTTTTGTCTCTTCAAAATGATTTTCACCGTGTATACAGTCCGTACCTTTGACATTACCTTCTAAATCATTCTCAATAGTTGTAGGAGCAACTTCAATTTCCAACTCTTCACATACGTATGGAGCAGCAAAGATCTCCTCTTTCTGTACATTTTCTAATTCATCCTTTTCCCGATGGTGCTCACTTTTCGGCAACATGTTAGCTACAATAGAAGGTGCAACAATGGGCACCTCAAAGGAAGTTAAAGGCACCAAAGATTCAGCAAGCATGTTTTCAGCTCTACAAGCACATTTAATCAATTCTGAAAGACAACTATATGTTTCATCAACAAGAACATCCTGAATTTCATGATTAAGTCCACGTATGAACCTAAGCTCAGTAGCTTCTTCACATTCTTGTAAACCACAACGCAACAAACAATTTTGCAAATCATGAAAGTATTCTATAACAGTTTTAGAACCTTGTTTTAAGCATTGAAGTTTAGTAAGTAAATATTCAGCAACATATTCAGGAATATAATCATTTCTCATAAGTCTTTTCATGGCATTCCAAGTTTTAGGATCTTTATCATGTCTAGATATATGCTTCCACCAATATATTGCATCTGACGTTAACACTTTAACTGCGGCACTAATCTTTTGGTTTTCAGATAAGTCATAATTTGCAAATTCTTTGTCTACCGCTATCTCCCAATTAATATATGCATTAGGATCGAACTTTCCACCAAAAGTAAGCAATTCAAACTTTATTTTACCTTGTTCATCATCAGTTGATGAACCCGTGGCGATGTGTGGTGGGGCGACCGAGGCAGCGGGTCCATGCTGGGAAGCCGGGGCAGCAATGGGAACCCGTTGTGCATGTAGTACACCATTGTTGTTGCTTAGGAGACGAGGTGGAGGACTGGAAGCTCCAGGGGCAGCAGCTGCAAGCATATCATCAAGTCTAGACAAAATAGTAGTAAGGGTAGTGTTAGCAACTCCCTGAGTAGTCTCGATGGACCAGAGACGGTCTTCTTGCAGCGACATTCGCTCATTAGTGAGTCGTACATTGCCCTTCGTGCGTGGAGAATGATGCAGTGAACTCTTGTCACCTGACATGGTTAGTACCAAAAAGGGAAACACAAAAGTTTATGTAATTCCCTATCAACTACTAGGAAGTGGAGAAAAGTCGCTCAACTCTCAAGCCTTAACCAAAATTCTTACTAGTTCTTACTGTGCAGCAGGAGTTGTCGGCCTTTGGCGGTGTCAAAAGTTCTCCGAAGCTTGTATAAAGCAATTGCCTAGGGACCGAACAAACGTACAAGGTAAAATATGTGGAGCTAGGTAGGCTATACTTATTTCCTATGCAATCTAATAATTCTAGTTATTGTAATGATAAGTAAGGACCCAAACTAGAATTCACAAGTCCTAGTTGCCGATCTTAAAGATATAAGCGAATTTCAAGGCAACACACGCGCAAAGATGATGGTACTTATGCAATCAAGAAATGAGCTATAAAAAAAATAAGTGAGACACCAAAAGCTCTATTGCACAAGTTGTAGAGAGACGCTAGCTTATTGCTTCAAGAATGCAAAAAGGGCACAAGATTGCTCAACAATTAATACAATTGCACAATCTAAAATAATGAACACAAATTAGGGTTTTGCTCAATGTAGTGCGACCGGCCAGTATTTTCTTTTTTTTTCTTCTTCTCTTTTTTTTGCCTTTTGGCTCTTTCTTTCTTTTGGTGAGTTTCGGCCAACACTAGTATGAGTAAAGTTTTGGAATCCCTAACTTGATGTCACAAGATAGTATGATATGATAAATCAAGATTATGTAATGTATCAAGTAGAGCAGCCCTAAGCAATATCAAATAACTAGTCTCAATTGGGATCAAAGTATTCGCAAAGGATGAATTGGTTCCCAAAGGTATGTGTACTGATATTTTAAGGGTTTTATGGATTGTGGATGCTACTGGACTCAACCAACTCAAAGGAACAAAGCTAGAACACGAATTGAAGCAAGATACCCAAATTCAATATTTCTAGGGTAGCAGAGTTGATGCCTCGATTAAAGCTTCAAAACGACCGCATTTAGAAGGTTCACTATGGAAAGAATTGAAGCTTATATCCTCAGCTTTCAAAAGAGTATAAGAACATGCAATTTGGAGATCGGGTGTGAAATTTATGGCTCAAAAACCGAACACCACAGAATACCCCTAATTTCAGCCCGCGGGACCTATTCCGAATCCGAATCAAATTCGGTTTGAAGGAGTCCGAATCAGAGAGGACAACCAAAAACGTTTTTGTAGAGGACTCTTCATGGATTCTGGAAAGTATAAAAACTTCCCAATCGGAGTTCGGATGTGAGAATTATGATTAAAATACCGAACCTATCTGGATTGGAAGTACAACTTGCTTAAACAACTTTTATATCCAGATTGAAGAGATTTCGCTCAAGAGTTAGAGTCCATGCCCAACTAGGTTTTTGTTGAGATCATTCCAAGGACTCTAATGCAAAAACAATAGAATCCGAGCTCGTATGCGAAAGTTATGAACAAAACAAAGTACTGGACAGATTGAAAGAAAAGCTACGTGAAGGAAAAAACGATCAGCAACTAAAACAAGGACTCTAATGGATCAAAACCTAACAAAACTCACTAAAATACCAGATTGAATCTAAAGGTCGAATTTTTGTGGAGTAATTTTCGATTTAGGACAGAAAACAAAAACTAATCTACGGTACAGAAACTCTCATCGAGCAACTTGAAGCTCTGATACCACCGGATGTGAAGTTGTGTCCCAATCTTTCGATGAGAGCGATAACTATCGATTTGGTGGAATCGACTTTGACGATCCGACTACAACGTACAATGACGATGCGCCTTAGCAATCGCTAAACCAACTCCGGAGTGTTATTGATCATGCCGTGGGCACGATCAACCTGAACACGACGTTCAATTCCTGCAAGCAACCGAAAAACAAGCAAGAACAATGGTAAAAGCAATCTAAAATTGCAAATAAAAATTGAAGGCCAAAATAAGGTGGGGTTCTATTGAAGGTCTTGACAAGGTGGCTGTACAGCACAACTCGAAGACGCAAAGTTTGCACTTGGCTAAACTAATCAAACAAAACCCAAGTGTCTAAAGCGACGGCTACTGAGTTTATAAGAGCGATGGACGTGAGAGGGATGTCCTAGGGTTGTGTGCAGCCAAGGGGGGCGCACACAACTTGGGCTTGGGACCCCACACGTTTACAAGGCCCGAAACAGTCCAAAATAGTATTGTAGTAAATTGTTTTAATGATTACGGTTGATGTGCAATGAATCCTGGCCTGAGATTAGAGACATTCGAAATATCTCGTTGTAAGCTTTCAATCAAGTCCAAGTTCACCCAAATCGGAGTCCGTATGCAAAAGTTATTCATATTTGAAGTCGGTGCTGTCTCAGGAGGCCGAATTGGATTCCAGAACGTGAAGGATTTGATCTCTCTCTCTTCTTGGTCCGTGGATGATGTGTTGGAGTTGGCACAACCAAATGTGGTCATATCCGTAGTAGTGATGTCCTCATCAGAAACTCAAAGTTCACGCCTTGCATGGGACCTAGCCGATGCCAACCATCCTAGGTGGATGAGGTCTTCGACTCGTGCAGGACTTTCGAGACAGTCATTCATCAAGTTGAACCTATCAGCCCGGGGGGATCCTATCCCAAAATCCGGCTACCCCCGGACTTCAAAGGCTTAGCCGACAAGTGGGTCTGATGCTTCAACTTCAGCGCTTATTCCGACTTCACGGCTTGGGCACCACGGATGAGTCTTCTACCAGCCCCCTCTTTTCACTTACTTCACCGCTCCTTCTCTTCCCCTCCTTTATGCGGAACTCAACCAACAAGCCACCTACTTCTTGGCATCAACCGTGCGCCTTTTTAGGTAAAGCACGTCTTCTTCCTCAAGTGCTTTAGTAGGGGCAGATGGAAAGGGCCTAATGGTTTTAGCTTCTTAGGAAGCCATCTGCTTTCCGCTTCACTTCAAAAGAATGACGTAGGTAGACATGACTATAAGGAAGAGTTTCAGGTTCAAGCCATACTACTCTTTTTATTGAAAGCAGAGAATAAGTTTACCACTCTAAGTCGACTATGCCTTTTTGACTACTACTATAAGAGGACTTGCCCTCTATGAATTAGCTCTAGGGCTAAGCCTAAAAAGTCTTTATCTTCTTTTTTCGCCTTCAAAAGTCTCACTCTCAGAGAAGAGGGAGGAAGCCACTTTTTAACATAAGTATGAGAAGAGCTTTAGTTTAATTACAAGAATAAGAGGGAATCTCACCTAATGCAGATCATGGAATGAAGCTGAGGTTGGCTTTTAGGGTTTCACTAACTAGCGCCATTGTTAAGGAAAGTCCAAGCTTTTAGCGCCTTAAGAAAGCTTGGTGCGTCGAATAAATGGGTCATAACGGTTGAATATGCATGAATGTGAATCAAGAGAAGAGAATGACTTTACCGGTTTCCTAAACTAGCCATTGGTCTACGATGAGCTCTTTACTTGAACTACTTAGAAAGACCACCCTTTAATGTATAAGGGTTGTAGACCAGGGACGGAATCCAATTTTCGCAGAGTGAACACTCCTCCATCGAATGAGATAAAGCTCAATGGCATTCACAACTAGATCTGGGACCCCCTCGAGCTAAAGCCCTGATATATACCCGATCTTATGGTGTGCTAAAGAGTGGGCCTAGTATCCCGGGATTGATTAAACAGTAAAGATAAACGCTACGCCTCGACTTGTCTTGGTATTAGGCTATCAAGCTGCTTTTGTATGATTGATGGAAGACTTTCTTATCATTTCTGTTATGGCTTTCTTGTTGATCATACTCATACACATACAATAAGAGAGAGTCCACTCCTTCCCTTCCTCTTTGACTTATTGAATAGGGTTCGCTCTTTCTCGATGTTCATTGGCCTGCTATGCTGTAGCTGCGAACTCAACTGTCGGTTGGTCTGTCTTTTGCCAAGTGAATTAGAGAGGCGGATCTTCTTTGTACGCTATTTGCCGATCTTTGGGTGCCACGGAATGGGCGAACATTACAGAGAGCAGGTCCAGATCTTGATGTAGAAAGGAGTTCTCAAGTCGAGGAGAAGGAAGTCGACAATTCAGTTGGTGTGAAGTGAGCTCTAAGCCTATCACTATCAGCTCTTGGCTTATTCTAAGCTGTTACATTCATATGTAATATTTATCAACTATTAGTTGTCCTAAACTATGTGGTGTCCTTTCTTGTACTATTCTATGTAATCTTTTTTGTCTTCTTTCTTGTTAGCTGGAATGTCCTCCTCCATCTCGAACCTGTAACCTATAACATCCTATGCATGGAACGCAACTACAACTTGAACTCAACCCCTAGCACTGAACCTCCAAAGAGGGAACTGGCTAGCCTCTATCCTTAGGACCTAGAATCTGCTATCCAAGGTAGGACAGACTCCTTTCATCATATGGTTTTTTTGAATACCTTCATTGCATTCCCTGCTAGGTCTAACGATGAGAGAGTACTCCGGAAATAGAAAAGCAAATAATCATTCTTTTTGCCCACTTGCTTGACTCGTGACAGTGGATAGCTTTCCTATAAAAGATCTAATTTCAAAACTAAAGGGGCATAGAGTAAGATGCGGCTTTTGAAAGACTTTCAAACTAACGCATGAAAATCGAAATATATATACCACATAATATCTGCTTGCTATTATCGATCATGGTGACACGTAACATAGAAAGGTGGAGGATGTCAATAGCTCGACCATTAGGGAGAGGAACAGCATACTTCAAAAAAAAGGAGAATTCACTTATTTATTATTAACCCGCATTACCTATCAACTTATCCTAGCCTAGATTGGCTTCCTAGTTATGAACTCATACTAGATGGACTTAGCACTGTTATTCTCCTTGATCTATATGGATAGCTTCAAACTGACTTGCTCTAGAGCTTTAGCTATCCTGATTTCAATATGTGCTGCTTATGCCCTTGCTTGAACTAGCTAACTTTATCCTCCAATATATAGTCCTTCCGCTTTATTACTAGATGATTAGACTACTTCTTCTCCTGCTTCTAAAGAAAGAGAATTTCATCTTCTGTTGCTGCAAGAGGCTACCTTAGGACTGACAATTGGCGCTACTGGATGGCTTGGAGAAGGAAAGTAAAAGGAACTCGTGGGACTGCCCTAGGGGCTATTACAACAACTGAAGCTCGGGAAGGAATTGAAGGCTTAGTTAGAGAAAATGGTCCCCAAGCGGAAAATACGCTCAAATTCAATCGCTCACGGCAGAGTCAGTATCGAAAGGATAGACGAACCCGGTCGGATGAAACTTGAGATTCATTCTTCTCGTCAAGGTCGGCGTGGGAGTATCTTTCGTGCGAAGAGTTGTGGGATTGGTGGTGGCCAATCCTTCCCATGCTTTCCGTTGGGAGGGGAGGTCAAATCTATGCTCTCTCAGCACTGACTTACAGAGAACCCCTCATTTCTCAAGCCAAAGACAAGGTGAACTCCCCTCCGGCAGACTTTAGGCCTCGCTTGGCTCGTTCTTCGCTTCAGATCTACCCTTCGGATAAAGCTACTTTACCGAAAACTCTCGGTTTATGCCAAGGCTTTCCCGATAGGGAGAGGTCACTCTGTCACATCCGCTAATCATTACACATTCATTCTTGGTCTGGCTACTGGTCTAGCGAGCCTTCCTAGCCGCCTAGTGGCGAAAATGAAAGAAAACTAAGGAAAACTCACCTCTTCCGCATAATTTCAAAGAGGCTCGACCGCACCAATCTTTGGAATGGGTTTTCCTGCCTTCTTCAAAAGCGGAAAACAAACTTGCAGAGATGTTATCCTTTAGTCCCGATTATTCACAATTCCTTTGAGTTGTCGGGGCTCGGCCCCTCCCTTCCGAGCTCATCCAGTCGTGTGGCTTTCTTTTCCTCCTCTCTGTATGTATCGGATGTCGGAAGTTGTAAAAACACAGCAGGGACAGGGCCGACCCCAAAGAATAGTAGAAAGGGCCCCTGTGTAAATTCATCAAGCGAGCAAAAGCGAGAAAGAAAGCCCGAAAGGAAGACCATCATCTCTATCCTCCCGATGATCCAACGACATGGCACGGCCGGATAGGTAGATTCGTAAATGACACTCGTGCATTTAACTAGATATCTAGCCTCGACGAGATCGCCTCAAATGCCTCGGGTGGCCCTAACGCCCTAGAGTGACCAAAGGCAGTCTTGTCGGGAATCACTTGCTTAACCAAACCGAGTGGCAAAAGGATGAAAGTCGTTTTAGATCACGTTTCACTTCAATCGAGATTTCCTCTGAACCGAGAGCTGACAGTAAGCCCAAAAGGCGTGAGTTGAGCACTTGGTCCATTTTCCTTCCTATGCGATTCATCCACACTTCCATCTACGGCTTCCGGACTAGATTTTGACTCGCCTTTCTTTCAAGATTTGCGGTCACACAAAACAAAGGAGAGAGAGCGGCTCGCTTCTCGGGTTGACTTAACAATTTCTTTGTTTTCAACGCCGCCTAATTTCAAGGAATTAGTCACCCAAGACTATAATAATAAGGGGCCTTTTCCCGATCATGTTTTATTCTCGGTTGGCGAAGCCACGGTTTCTTAAGTAGATGAATCCCAATGGAAGTAGGTCGGGAGATCGAGGGGTTTATCGGCTAATAGGAATGTCCTATTTTCATAGATGAAGGTATTCCTTTTGGACTTTTTTTCTTGGAATCCACGCATATCAGAGACCGCCTGCAGCGCTTAGTAGGCATCTCATTCATAGGCTTTGAAGGATGCGGTGTAGCCTGTGCGGAGTACAGTATCTTTCTTTCTATAAAAATATATGGAATCTGCGATCCTATCCTATTTTTAGAAGTAATTTTAGCATTCTAAATTATTTTCTTTCGCAAGAGCACTCAAACATAGATTGAAGATCTTGATTCTTGATCGATACCGCCCATGATCGAATAGCAAGCAGCAGGCTGTCCCATACTACTTTTCCTTTGAATGTTCATTCGGAATTGAATGTCACAAACAAGACTCATACTTCAGACTTTGAACTGCTTGAATCAGAGCAGAATCCATGACTTCAGAGATAGGCGGCGATCCAAAGCATTGGCGGCAGTGAGCGAGAGGTCAAGAAGAAGAAGTGGTAAGAGCAGTTAGAGAGCAAGCAGCGGCTCATCAAACCTTTCTGCTTGATTTACAGCTCAAGCGGTTTGTTTTCAAGTAAGGTACTCAAGCAAGCTTTCCTCCAAGACAGAGTTTGGGTGAGCTAGCAAAGAAAGTCGTGATTAACCGGAAATTTAGGTAAAATTATCATTTCGTAAGTTTTAGTAAGGCCGGTTATGGGAAGTAGGCCATGGAGAAAGAGAGGAATCAATCGCCCAACGCTATGTTAACAAATACGTGAAAGGTTTGATTATTCCATACACTTGAACGCGTTCCTTATCAATAGGTTTGGAGAGACGAGCAATGATTGCTTGACGATCTTCACCGCATGAGACTAGACTTGACTCAAGCTTCATACGAAAGCATTTATGAACTAAAGCCGTTGAGCCAAGTCAAGCGAAAGACTTATTCTTTGAAAGCTTTAAGAGAGTTTGTTGTCCCATGCCTTTCAAGGTGAACCTCCCTCGCTTCTTCCAATTCAAAGCTGGATTGGCCTGTTGACTTTGCCTTTCCTTTAGACAAAGAGCCCCTGGGTTTAGCTAAAAGATCTCTGCGTGTTGTTATTCAACTCCACACAAGCCTATCGTTGGGCTACTTGCGTCTTGGCAGATACAAAGGAGAAGTGACGGTCGGTGAAATAGCCTCCAACTCGTAGCTCTTCTTGCTTAACGTGAAAACTCTCCTTTCCATGAAAACGAGAAAGAAAGATGTCAACTACTAAATGTCTGCTTTGTGAATTTGATACTAGGTAGTTCTCCCCTCGGCAGCAAGTAGCCTTTGCGACTTACATCTCTACTACAGGAGGGTATGAACCCCGGATCTAGGCGAGGTGATGGCGGGAACTCCAACTGGTTTTGGTTTCTCCTCACCGATTGATGGAGCCCAAGACGCTTGACGACTTTCGGTGTGGGGTCACTTTGAGCCGAGGTCGTCTCGTGAACAGAACAGGAAGAATAGCAAACAAGCACACAAGGTGAATAGGAATATTGGCTGTCACTATCCTCCGTTAGTAATCAACTACGGCCGGCAACTCACAAGCCGACAAGTCAACCTATGTCGATCTTGGCCTAGTTTATGAACAAATCGACTCTACTTCCTCATTCAGCTAATATGAACTGCAAAGAAGGCCTTCCTCATCTTTAGCGTGGATATCGAGGTATAAATGAAAGAAACTGGAATCGAAGTTGTTTCTTTCTCTCGTCTGTGAGGGAGAGCATGCCTGTTTGAGCGAGATATCGATCGTTAACGACCTTACCAGACACATCCAATTGAAACTAGAATCCCAACCTCTTTGGAAGAAGCTCCAAATAGACTTTATTTGAGCGGGAATCCTCCTACAAACTCAAATGTGTTAAATAAAGGCTATACCTCTGCCTAGAAAAACTGGAGTTTGAGGCACCTCGTGGGAGACATTGGATGTTGTCAACCGCCTTAAAATGCTCATAAACAGCTCTTCCCCTTTGACTTAGTTTTCGCTCTCCTCTGTTTCTAGTAGACTAAGCTGATCCTACTTTGTGAGTCCAACAGGTCTAGTATTCTTTTATTTATCGTGTGAGGGAACGTGGTAGCCCTGATCTAGCTAAGACTTTAGATTCCATTCTATTTCATTCTGATCTCGTTATGAGGAAATAGGTGAGGCGAGGCTAAGACAAGATATGGGACTTCCCGCGCTAAGTTGTTCCAATCTCTGTACTTAAGTAACCGAACTCGAAAGTGCTGCTATGAGCTATTTGAACAAGGTGACCTGGTTTGGGTACATCTCCGCAAAGAACGCTTTCCGGAGAAGCGTAAGTCCAAGCTTTCCACGTGCTGACGGACCATTCAAAGTGCTCAAGAAGATCAATGACAATGCATACAAGATCGAGCTTCCTGGAGATGATTACAATGTGAGTACGACATTCAATGTTGCTGATTTGTCACCATTCTTTGTACCAGAAGACACAGAGTCGAGGACGACTCCTTTTCAAAAAGGGGAGGATGATACGGGCAGCATAACATCATCATCATTTCCTTCCCCTACTATTGGTCAGGATAATCTAAAACAATTCCAAGGACCATTAACACGTGCCCGTGCTAAACAAATTAATCAATAGGTGAATTTGCTCCTTAATAAGAACTACTTTTCTTGTGAGAGTCAGCTGCTACCTAATGCAACTATTTTAACTACTCTCAGGTATGAACGTGATGAAAGGAAGTGTGAACACCCAAGAGAAGATCAAGAGACAAATTACCATGCAAGGTGGGAACACGAAAGAGCTTCACTCGGCCTTCAATGACAAGTCTGAATTCAAATGGACCTAGAGAATGCAAACGGACTCTGTTTGGGGCGTGTGAGTACTTGATTGAAAGATAATTTTGTGCCCTTTCCAATGCATCCAGCCTCATAATTAAATTCCATTCGAGCTGGCCTCAGAAGTGAAAAATGAGCGACGGTCTCCTCTTGTGTTGGGTGCTGTGCCACCATTATGTTTGGTCATTGCCAACCTTTTTGTCTTCCTCTCCTCTCCTATATATAGAGAGAGGCATCCCTTTGTGGTTTGGTCAGACAATCTGAATATTGAAATAGATATGCTATGCATGTTCTTGGGTTTTCATGCCACCGGTGAAACACCTCTAAGATTGTGCATTCCTTCCCGTTGTTCTTGCAAGCTCTTTGTGATTGCAGCGAGGATTGTAATCCGCTTGACTTAGTTGAATGGACAACGTGAGGTTGGGCGAACTCCGTGCTGCAGGTTGTTGCACTTGCAACGGTTGGCTGCACAAGATTTGTCAGGTTTCACGAGTATCTTCGATTCTACGCCGTGAAGGTCGGGCACCCCTCGTATCATTTTGTATCAGAGCTCCGGTTGTCACGGTAGAATCTTTTATCCCTAGTCTAGATTTTCTTTCAGCTATATACCAAAAAAAAAAATTGCCACACAAAAATATCAACTCTAGTTGGATCTGTGTTTTCTTCCTAATCTGAAAAGTGCCTCACAAAAATATTGAACCCTAGTTTCCAATCTGTTGTTCTTGTGCGTTTTGCTAAGTTCTTATACATTGGAACGTGTTCTTGTTACTGAACTCTTCATTTTCCTTCGCGTCACTCTCTAGTTCCAATCTGTCCAGTTTATTGTTTTGGCCTAACTCTCACATTCTTGCTCCATTTGTCTCATAAGATACTTGTTGGAAAGCTCTTGCAATTATCTACAAGTTTGCTGGAGACAACTTTTTCTGTTTCGGCCTGGAAATTGGTCGAACTTGTGCTTGAACCATGCTGTTGTTTTGGTTCCGAAAATTGGTAGTTTTCCCTTGATAGCCAATCTGTCCTTTGCGAATACTTTGCACCCATCAAGACTAGCTAATCTGTTGCTTAGGGCTGCACTCATTTATCTTGATCTCACGGTTGCAAAAAAAAACAAAAAAAAAGTGGAAGAAAGAAAAGCTTTTGTGGCTGGTTGCTAGAAAAGAAAAGAAGAAAGGAAGAAAAGAAAATCTTTGTGGCTGGTTGCTATTGTACAAAAAGAAAAGGAGAAGAAGAAAAGTTTCAGAAAAAAAATTTATTTGCACCGTTGTGAGAAACTCATTCTAGATGTGCAATCTTGTGCCCTAGTTCATCATTTGCAGCTAGCTAGTGTTTTTCTATAACCAATGCAATTGAGCTGTTTATGTTATCATCATATCTTGTGCTAGCTCACTCCTTTGATTGCATTTGGTTCCATCATCCTTGTGTGTGAGTTGCTTGTTCATCTTTTAAATCTTGTTTTCAGTAACTAGACATTGTGTTTTAACTTGGATAATTACTTATCGAAACAACAACGAGGATTCAGATTGTGTAGGATATACACTTTACCCTCCAAGCTCCACATATATATACGTTGTGTGCTTTGATCTCAGCTGTGAGTTCGCTTAACCTCACCTTGTGTTGCCTCACCACTCAAGTGCGAGCTCCTCCGTCAATCAACAAAGGGTGAGTAAGAATTTTGGTGTAAGGATAAGTGAGGTTGAGAGAATTGTTCATACATCATATTGTACCTCTCTTTCTGTTTTTGCACAACTAACCATGTCAGGTCAAGGAGACAACGTGGTTGATGAAGGACGTGACTCGATGCACCAAAGAAATGGATGAATATTGTGCTTTGCGAGACACACTACGACGAGAGTTCTGCATAGGAAATGAACATATAAGGGAAGAAGTGAACAACTCCATCCAAGATCTTCAAATAGAGGTGAATCAACAGCTGAACGTGCTCCACACCAACATAGTTGCTGACATCGTACGACAACTACGACCACAAGCTGAAGATGGTCCTCTAGTTGATGAGATCGATGAAGAAGCCGCAGCTCGAGTGGCCCGTGTTCCTAATGCCAATCGACCACCCATACCTAGGCAAGGAACAAGAGGTAATGAACATGGTGTAGGAAGGGGTCGTGGTCATGAGTTGGGACGTGGGGGTGCTGCACACGAACCAATTCACGTCAACATACCGCCCCGCAATGAAGGAAACCAACGTCACAACCGCAACAACAACAATCATCCCGAGGAGGAAAGGTTTGGCAAACTAAAATTTTCTATGCCTAAGTTTGCAGGTACCACCAACCCGGAGGACTACCTCACTTGGGAAATGAAAGTTGACAAAATCTTTCGGTTGCACAACTACACCGAAGAGAAGAAACTTGCAATGGCATCACTTGAATTTGATGATTATGCGCTGATTTGGTGGGAACAAATTTAGAACCAAAGAATAGAACATGGCGAGAATCCCGTTGCATCGTGGGCTGAGATGAAGGTTGAAATGCGAGCAAGGTTTGTCCCTCGACATTACAAACGTGATCTATTTGATAAGCTGCAGGGATTGAAGCAAGGAAGTCGCACGGTGGATGAGTACTATAAAGAGATGGAGATGGCCATGATCCGTGCTAATGTGTATGAACATGAAGAACAAACTATGGCACGTTTCCTCGCTGGTTTGAACCACCCCATCAAGCGCATCACCGAATTTCAGCCTTATGACAATGTGGTGGAGTTAGTGCATCAAGCGACCAAAGCTGAAAGACAAGTGCAACAAGACAACAAAATTACAAAGACTTCTTCATTTGCTCCTCGTTCAACACCTACTACAGGTAAATCCACTTCTCGGTTCAATTCCTTTCGTGCTAACAATTCTAGTGCAAGTGTTGCTCCTAGTTGCCAGGTAGCTCGAAGTGGAAAAGAGCCATCTACTACAAATACGAAGCAAGGTCCAGCAACTAGTGCTACTTCTTCATTGGGTTCTACAGCAAAGAGTAGTGCCATCCAATGCTTCAAGTGCTTGGGACGAGGCCATATCGCCAAGGATTGCCCGAACAACCGCACCATGCTTATAACAGAGAAAGGTGAATATGAATCTGCAAGTGAAGAAGAGGATGTCCCAATCGCTGATTTCGAAGAAGAGAAAAATGAGATGACCTATTGTGATTTTGAGACCGGTCAATCTCTCATTGTCACCAAGAAAGTGTTGAGTGTGCAACAAAAAGATGACAATGAACAACGCTGCAATCTTTTTCACACCAAGGCAAAGGTAAATGGTCGTGTGTTCAAGGTAATTATTGATGGAGGAAGTTGTCACAATTTGGCCAGCAAACAAATGTGTGAAAAGCTTGGATTGAAGCAACTGCGACACCCACATCCTTATCATGTGCAATGGTTGAATGAATGTGGAGAAGTGAAAGTTCAACACATGGTGAAAGTACCTTTCAAGATTGGCGAATATTATGATACCGTAGAGTGTGATGTTGTACCTATGACGGTATGTCACTTGCAGCTCGGTAGACCATGGCAATTTGATCATGCAAGTCATCACAATGGACACACTAATCAACACTCATTCAAGTGGAATAACAAGGAAATTGTTCTTCGGCTAATGACTCCAGCTCAAATCCTTACTGACACAATGCAAAAGAATGAGGTAAACATTGAGAGTGTTAAGGAACGAGAGAAAAATAATGCAAGTGAGAAAGCCCATTCGGTAAGTGCGAACCACAAACAAAATGAGAGTGGTAAAAGAAAGGTTGAGGGAAACAAGCTAGTGATGTTAGCCACTAAATCCGAATTAAGAGAATTACATACAAACCCACATTTGGTGCACTTTGTACTCCTGTATAAAGATGTGTTGCTTTCTACTAACGACATAACTTTTCTTCCAAGTGTTGTGGCAAGTGTTTTGCAGGACTTTGATGATGTCTTTCCGGAGGAAACACCCGCTGGTCTTCCTCCAATTCGTGGTATTGAACATCGAATCGACCTCATACCAGGAGCTTCACTTCCAAATCGGCCACCGTACCGTACCAATCCAGAAGAAATAAAGGAAATACAGCAGCAAGTACAAGCACTTCTAAACAAAGGGTACGTACGTGAGAGCCTTAGTCCTTGTGCTGTCCCTGTGATTTTAGTCCCTAGAAAGATGGTACATGGCGCATGTGTGTAGATTGTAGAGCAATTAACAACATCACTGTTAGATACCGCCATCCTATCCCTAGGTTGGATGACATGTTAGATGAATTGAGTGGTGCTGTTATTTTCTCTAAAATTGATTTGCGTAGTGGGTACCATCAAATAAGGATGAAAGAAGGGGATGAATGGAAAACAGCCTTTAAAACAAAATTTGGATTGTATGAGTGGTTAGTAATGCTATTTGGTTTAACTAATGCACCTAGTACATTCATGAGGCTAATGAACCATGTTTTGAGAGCTTTTATTGGAAAATTTGTTGTGGTGTATTTGATGACATCTTAATTTACAGTCACACTTTAGAAGAACACACTGATCACATTAGACAAGTACTTCAAGTGCTTAGAGCTGAAAAGTTGTTTGCAAACATGGAGAAATGCGCTTTTTGCCGAGATAAAATTGTGTTCTTAGGTTTCGTTGTTTCTGGAAATGGGGTAGAAGTGGATGAATCAAAAGTTGAATCAATTAAAAATTGGCCTACACCGATGAATGCTAGTCAAGTTAGAAGCTTTCATGGTCTTGCTGGCTTTCATGGTCTTGACGGCACGGTTGATAACGACGAGG